>JANPWX010000080.1:4161559-4233163 GCA_024734555.1 Trochalopteron elliotii | reverse complement strand
TTTTTCTTTTCTTTTTATTTCTATTTATTTTCACATGTAGAAATCTGGGGCCATCTGGAGACAGAAAACAGTGTGTCGTGAGGCACCGTTGCTGTGTCTGGCTCTAAAAATAACATCTTGTTGTTAGTCTGCGCCGGCCCTGCTGGGATTTGAGCGCGGTTTGTCAGAAAGTAAAGAGCTCTGCTGGTGTTCAGGTGTGTTTTCTTTGCCCAGAAATGCCCCTGTGCGCGACGGAAGGAATCCTGCGGAACAAATGTTCTGCTGTTTGGCTTCCTCAAACGCCCCGGCTCCCTCCTTTTGTTGCTTGCCACGAAAAGAGGTGCCATTTCGCATCATTCTGCAGAAATTGTTTGAATTAATGCAAGTGTGAATTCTTACCGTTTGAAGGAGGGTATTAGCATATCAAAGGTTTCTTAGCTCCGGCTCAATTGAGAAAACTTCAGCTTGTCTTCCATTTGCTTCCAAGAAGAGGCCCAAAGGGCAGTGGGAATTGTGAAGGGGTAAAATGGGGAGGTGGATTTGGGTTATGTTTCTGAACTTCTGCTGTTTTGCAATTATGCGAGTGAAAAACAAGGTCCCTCCGCTGCAGAGCCCTTGCGAGCGCTCGGACAATTACACTCTATTGATTAAATGGTTTGTCCCGAGCAAAAAAAGTGACCTTTTATGACAGGCACTGTGGCGTGGTTTGTGATTCCTCCTCTCTGGGAGGGGGATTTAGAAAGCCCTTTCTCCCGCGCTCATGCTCTGGCTATGGCCTACACGTTACTGTGTGGAGGGATGAATGGGGAAGACCTTCTAATTACTTCAGAAAACAAATGAAATCTTATAATAAAAGACCTCTCGGTTCCAGGCCTTTGAAACAAATATGCTTCCTTCCGTAATGGGTCGGTAGGCTGGAATAATAGATATTTTTATGGAGAGTTTTAAAAGAAGTTTTGATCACCACCGGCCATATGCTTCCATTTCCTTTTCATTCTAGAAAAAGTGAAAATGCGTAATTCTTGTAATCTCATTTAATCAGTGATACTGTGTTTATTAAGATAACCTAATTTGTGGTTAGTATTACCCTATAATAAATAATTTGAAATCAGCTCTGGCAGGAGTGCTGTTTTGGTGGCTGTGTAGAACATTTATCTCATTGCATGTAGTCTCTTTTACAAGACTACATGTTCATAGTTTTTTATTCTTTTGCTACTATTTTCTTGACTTTGAAAGGGGATGTGGCCTGGCCTACCCTTTTATTACCTTTGCAAATCAATATTCATAATCCAGTAACCCAAAAGCCAAGCAAAATCCAGCTTCCATCAATAACTTGGGACCTTTTCCAGGGACCAGATGTTTCTTGGGAACTGTATTATGGTTTATATCTCTGGCAAAAAACAATTTCCTAAATTTTCCTTGCCTGTTGCTTCTTTCCAAAGCTTTTACTTGAATGATATAGATACTAAAACACGTATTTTGTGTTTTTTGAAAAGTTGGTTTAAGTCATTGATAGGTAGCATTTGGTCTGTTGTTTCGGGGGCTGTTTGTTTGTTTCATTTTTTTTTTCTTCTGGTTCACCATTTTTCTTAATTTTCTTCATTTGGGGGCTGTTTCTTTTACTGCCAAGAAAGTGGTGTGCCTTTAGAGTAGGATATTCAATTTCAGGCTTCAGTTTCCTTTCATGTAATGAAGGAACTGAGTATATATGGTATGTCTTGGTGAAAAACACTGCAGTTGATCAAGTAATTTATATCGATTTCTGTTATTCTTTTATGGACAGGGATATTTGGGCATTTTGTAAATAGATGTATTTAGTGGTCCTAAAATTACATAATTACTTTCAGGTAATTTCCAGCAGTTTATTTACCTAATGTCTTCAGCTGTCTGAAGTAGTATCTTTTGGTGGTGCAAAAGGAACATATTGATGTAATTGCCATTATCAAACTTAAGTTGCTGTTAACTAGTCTGCTTTGAATGCAGAGGGCTATAAAGAAAGCACATTATCCTTTCAGCTATTAGGGATAATCTAAAAATTGTCTTGGAAATGTTGCTCCTTGGTTTATGTGACGGCAACCTCAAATTCAACAAATCTCTAAAGGTAGAAAAGTAGTAAAAAGAAGATTTTCAACGTTCAGATGACAAAATTGGACCACTTAGAGAAAAATTAATGTGGTGCAGCAGCACTTCAGCTGCCATTTTCAATCACTGTGGGTTACTATGTGTTGGCAACAGTAAAAAAGCATAGACGTTCAGATAGCTCAGGGAGCTGGTAGTTGGGGGAATCAGGATGTTGAATCATGTGGGGTAGAACAAACCAATTACTTCAGGTTTTGACTTGAGAATTTCCAGTAAACATTTTTTTTTCTGGCTTTTGGCTCCCCTGCTCATTAATAGACCAACATCAAAGCAGGCAACCAAACTTCCAAATGTTATAAAAACTAATGTAAAGATACAGATCTCACATGTAGTCTTGCAAGTCTTAATTTAAAACAAGCAGTTGGAGTTTTTATTGCTGCAATTTTCACAATCAGCAGAGACATTAACACCAGGCTTCTGGGTGTTTCCCGTCTTAAAATGAGCAAGAGGAAAGCTTTAAAAAAACCAAAGTGTGCTTAGTTAGTTCTCATTTGATCACTTCAGAAGCTTTCTCAATGTTTTATTTATCTCTTACCACTTTTAGTGCGTAAAGTCAGGAAAGGGGGTTACTCAGGAATCCTAGTCTCTAGTAAGGGAGCACTTTATTAAAATCTAAATAAGCAAGGCAGTATATTCTTAGGAGTTTGTCTTTATGGTTAATAGTATGTAATAATATGGTTGACCTTATTCTGGAAATGTGATATGGAGACATGACATTTTGACGAATAGATATTTTTTAAATTAGAGTAGTTGTGATGAAGAAAATTTGCTACAGTTTTGAATTACAGCTTTTTTAAGAAGTCCATAATTTTCACTTATGGGTTTTGGAGAGAGAAATCTCTAGTTAGGCAAAATATTTATCAAAGTTTATTTTGAAATACATTTCTGGATAGTGTGTCGTAAATTCATGTAAATCATAATAATCATAGAGTAGAAAGAATTGTTTGACATCTAGAGAGCACAGAAACGTAGTCATAAATTTTTACTGAAATTTAGACTAAAGTTTTTGTTTTTGTATTTCCAAGCCCTTGCTCATCCTGTGTCCATCTAAAATGTTGACATACCTGTAAGAAAATACTGTCACCTTGTAGAATGGCTCCTGCTGGGGATTATGCCATGCTAATGCTAATGCCAAATTACCTACCAGTAACACTTTATATCAAAAAATGCTCTATGATTCCTCTGCATTTCCACTAAGGTATATCTGTGGATGACTGATTTATATAGGAACTGGAAGTAACCAATAGTGATTTTTACCTAGTCAGCTGCAAGTGAAGGAGTTAAACTACGTGTGGTATGTAATGGAAGTCATATCCATGCACAGGTAGACAAGTGTGTAGTCAGTTATGAACCAAGATAGTTCAGAGCACAGGCTCGTGAAATCTGTAGTCAGTCATGTTACTTGGAGATGTCATGGTAAACAGACTCTTTCAAAGCACTTTTTAGGATTGATGTTTGTAATGTACAAAAGTGATTTGAAATTGCAAGAGATCCACCTCCTTAAGTATTTGTGTGTAGCTTTTAAACTTAAAAGCCGTCTGTTATTTTTAAAAACACCCTCTGCTTGAAACGGGTGAAAAATTTAAACCATCATGGCTGTAATTGGATGTCAAGAAAACTGGAAAAACAACAACCTATTTTAAGGCCATTCTCAATAGTCTTAACAATTGTGTTAAATATTTAAATAGTTTTCAAACATAGCTGCATTTTATTTCCAACAGTTTTTAAAATAAAAGTAGCAGGTGGCTCTGGAATATTGGTAACTTGTGATTTAATTTGAATATATACCTGATGTAGAAAATACTTCTAGTCTTTATTTAGCAAATGTGATTCCTTTTAACAGTCTTCATTTAAAAGGTGAAAAATGGCAGGCTTAAAGTCCTCTTCAGTAGATAATTTTCTAGGAGTTCATGTTTCTTTCAGCCTGTAATATACGAGATGTGTTTCTACAGCATGGACTGGGAAGATTGTGTCGCTTAATATCAGCAATTTAGTTACAGAAATACACTTGCTTAGTGAGTGCTATGATCTGACAGCATTCTCTAGATGCAAACTGATGGTTAAGTAGAAATTGACTCCAAAAGGAGGAAGGAAAAAAAGGTCTTCAAATTCACACTCGTATCATCTCCAGGTTATGGATTGTTACATTAAATGGAGCATTTTATGGGTTTTAAAAGAACAGGTAATATGCATATGTCATTAATTCTTTCTTTCTGATTTTCATGAGGTACTGTAATGATTCAACCAAGTCTAGTTTGCCATTTACCCAAATTATTTAGGAACGTGGGGTAGTAAAAAACATTGCAGCCTGACTGAAGCAAGCACAATGCTCAACACCTGCAGGTAGAGTGCAGTCTCTTGCAAAATGCTGTTGATTGTTACTCTGGCACAAAGCGAGCTTAAAAACACTTTCCTTAATTACAACAAAAATCCTTTTTTATGAATAAGATACTCCAGATTTGGGGACTGTTTAGTGTGTTGTCTGCTAGGTAAAATCCCATCACACTTGTATATGTTCATTCAATTATCAGAGCAGCTAAGACAAGGAAAAAAAATCAATTTACCCTGAAAAGCACCAGAAATAAGATTACTTTGGCTAGTAGGAACTTGCCAGCACTGTCTAAATTGCTTAGTATTATCAAATGTTGCCATTTTTCATGTTCAGTAAGAAGGATATTGACTACTCTGCATGTTCAGGTCTGCTGTTTGTCTATTTCTTTATAAGGTATAAGCATGTCTTATTTTTATTCCTACAGTAGTAGTTACAGATAAATTGGAGGATCTAACAATGACTTTATAAAATAGATGGAATAATACCATTCACTGGAGAAATAGTATTTACTTGAGATAAGTGATAACAACTAGTTTTTTCACTTGTTGTTCTTGTAGCAGACAAATGTAAATACCTTAGCAGACATTTCAGAGTGAAAGGCAAGAGATAAAATGTAATTACTTTTCAGGGTGGCTCTGAGGATGCCCATGTTCTTGTCTGTAATACAAAAAACCAAATCTTTGCTCATCACCTCAGAATATGAAGACCATTGTTACTTCTCAATATAAAAATATTTTCTGATTTTTAATGTTGACCTCAGTATTCATCTTTAGCTCTTCTGTGTAAGCTGGAATCCTTATAGCCATGAATTGTAGTTGCTGTTATCCAACGGAGCATTTAATAGAGCACCTAATGGACTCTGCTCCTGTGTTTTTCTTGAATGCATAGCATCTTGCTTCATTCAGTCACCAAAACTAACTTTGCTACAAGGACAGGCAACACGACAAGTTAGAATCAATGGACCATTTGTAGGTCACAAAGTCAGTTTACTGGAATTTCAGAGGAAACTGGTTGAAAAGAGAGGACAAATGTCACTTTGAATAGAGATGTTTAAATCAGACTTCTGCCTTAGGGTAAAATTTGGGTCTGTTGTAGCCTAGATGTAATGTCTCCCTCTACAGAGCACAGCATTAATCATGGCTTGACAAGTGATCATGGGCTGAGAAAAATAGGGCCTGTCTTGGTTGTGTGGTTATTTTTTTTTCTAATCTTAATCTCTTAGGAGCACATTATAAACACTAACATTTACACAAAAAGATTTAAGTATCGTTGTCTGTGTTTCAGTAGTGAGAGTAGCTAGCTTCAGAGAAAATCTAGTTTGAGCTAATAAGAAGCTACTTGTGTTTCTTCCGTAGATGCAGTATTAGGAATATTTCCCTTTTAATGTAATGCAGGGGTTTTTTGTCATAAGAGATTTATTTTATGCCATTTCCTCATACAAATACGGTATAGTCTCGGTCTTGTTCCTTGGTGTACTAAATAACACTGAAATCTTTTTTCTTTATCATTGTTTTACAAGGTGTTTATCACCCAAGAAAGATACTTCCTTTTGCAAAACAGGCCATACAGGGAAAAGGGGGAGCAGTTTTTCTAAAATGTAACACAGATGAGTGGTTTTTTACTATGTTTATATGTTAATGATGTGTTACTTGATTGCAATAGGCTACAAAAGCTGGAATGAAATAACATTGAATGAAGAGTGGTATTTAAGATCCTGAGTTCTGATACTATACAAATTATGTTTAATACTTAACTGAGGGATGTCTTGATTCATAGCTATGTGTGGGAGTGTTCATACCTTTTATGGTAAAGAAGGAATTTTCCCATTTCTCGGGCTTCTTTGCTGCTTCCTGTAGTGGGGACAGTGTGGGAGCAGCCGAGCACTGTGTGTGCACCTCTGCTAGAGAGGTGCAGCTCCTTCATGGACGGTGACATTTGTGTCTGTAGCTGTTGGAAAAATAGATCATATCAGCAAAGTCGCAGCAAAGCAATTTATCACTGGAGAATTATGCTTTAAAAATTAGAGTTCTGTTTATCCAGTTGCCTGTGGATGTGATAAAATCCCCAGTCTCTCGTTTAGGTTGGGCTGCTGCTTTCCTTTGTGCCCTCTGTTGGTATTTTCCCATCAGTGGACACCTCACACCGATTACTGCTCTGAATCCAGATGACAGAATAATAACGCCGATTACCGTTAAAGTTGTTTCTGGCAGCTGGGGAGGGGATGACCGACCTTGTTGCTGACTATCAGACTTGCTCTGCTCTTGATGGGCTCGGGTGTGCGTAGAGAGCCTTACTGTGAAATCGGTGCTGCAGAGAGTGATCACATGCCAGAAGGAGACTTTAATTCACTTTTCTATATATTCTCTTACAGTATCATATTTGTAATTTTTTACAGCATTGCAGTCTACGCCAGGGTGAGTGGTGTTCAGAAACAATTCTCGCAGTAGGCAGTGTTGCGTCTAAATAAAGTGACATTTTAAGAAAATATTTCTGAGAACAAGTTCTGCTGTTGACTCTGCATTTCTCTGGCAAATTCCTGATGCCTGTGTTGATGGTAGGCAGAATTCTTTTCATCTGATCCAGGCATATATTCATTAGACTATTACACTATTTTTTAGACTTTTTCAATGTGAAGTGACCAATTTGGAAAAACCTGCTTTCCCAGAATGAATAACGATTGCATCTTCATTTTGAACAAAATGAGTGTTCTGCAGAAGACCAATTCATAACTATTTTGTTGGCAGTGGCTCCAGCATCTTTTATTTACTTCAGTCTAATAAGTATTTCTTAAATGCAGACTGTCAATTGGTGAGGCTGATTCTTGTGTAAATCAGTATAAAGTGCTTAAAGGAGAGAAAGTGCCTCAGCAGTGGTGTATTCCTGGCTGAGCTTCTGTGCCAGGAAAACGGGTTGAGGCTGGGAGTTGTTATGAAGAGAGAGGGGAGGTGCAGGCTGACATAATTTGAAATTGAGAAGAGATCCTTTTGCCCTTCAGGCAGTAATCGTACTCGTGCTTGAATAGAGCATCATCCCTCCAAAAAGTTGTTAGCTTCTTTTCTTTTATTTTCTTTTTTTTTTCCTGCTTTCTTTATTTCCTCATTTGAGCAGGTGTATAATAGTATCTCATAGTAACTGGTTGATGATCCAACTGTTGAAGATATTCCATCAGCAAAGAAGAGCTCTATTTGCAGCAGTCTCATCATCTTGAAGTGAGCACCCAAAATTTGTCGTAAATTTATCCTATGTAATGACTGTAGCCATACTGAAATATCAGGAGTATTTTTCCCCTGTGTTGTTTGTTGGTTTTTTGTTCGTATTTTTTTTGCTTTTTTGCTTTTTTGGGTTTTTTTTGTTTGTTTGTTATTTGTTTTTTTTTGGTTTTTTGGGTTTTTTTTAAGCTGATACTGAAGACTTGAAATTCATTTTATATTGTAAACTTGGAGTTTATCTTCCCAGTGAAAATTAAAGTTGACACAGGCATATGTGACTTTATGCCCAATGCATATGCGTTTATTATACGAATGTTCTTCATGAGTCTAAGGGCACTACTTGCAGAAAGGAGATTTCACTCTGTAAGGGAAACAAAACCACAGGCTTACATTCATTCTCACTGTGTGAGAAGAGGAATTAATGTGGCCTGATGGCATCCCAGTTTTTTGAGTGTGTGCTAAAGGTTAGATAGGATAAAGGCTTAATTACGATGTACTTAATATTTATAGCTTCATTCACTGAAGCTTTGTCCCATTTGCATTGAAGGGATTTTTATCTAGGAAGCTCATGCCATTACAGCAAACAAACTTGAGGGTATTTTAAGGTAAGGGTAATATCTTTTGGGAGAAAAGCAGTTTACTTCCAGTTGGTTGAAAACTACACTGTTACTTCATGATTTGATTTAAATTGATAGGGATTTTTTTTTTTAATGTAATTTAATTTTCAAGATAACTTGCTATTCAGTTCAATTGCTTTTTAAACTTTGGTGGAGTGCATGTGTAATTGTATCCAAAAGTGACATTAGGTTTTTCCTCCCAGCAGTAAATAGAATGAAGGGATGCTGCTGTTTGGTTGGTTTTCAGTTAGACAAATGCATCAGATAGGATGAACTTGCTTTACTGTTCAGGGTGGTCTTTCATTTTTGTTTAGTTATGGACAGGCAGAGCAATTTTTAAATTTTCTCTTTTTTTTATTTTCTTCTCTTTTTTCTCTTTTTTTTTTTCCTTTTTTTGCACGGAAAGCATTTAGATGACTTTGAAAAAAAAATTTTATCACTTGATATAAGAAAGACTAAAGCTGAGTGTTTAACTTTTCTGAGGAGACAAGAAGAGACACAGAGCTGGGAATAAAAGAGAAGAATGTTTTCTGCATTACTTCCCTATGCTGGATAACATCGGAGAAGGATTTCTGGGGGAGTTTCTTCAAAATGATGCCTGATTATTTGGTTTCCTATGCCGTCTGTTGCCCACATTTTTCACATATTTTTGCTCATTCTTATTATTACCTGCAGAGGGAGCTTGTATATGAGATAATCAGAGTAATCAAGGCATTCAGGGCTGAATTGTTTCCAGTAAGTACAATTTCATTTCACAGAGCCTTCTCTGTTATGCAGAGCAGAAAGGCTCTGCAAGACAGCTTTTAAAAAGGTTGTCCATCAGTTATAGCATATCACAGTGGGCAAAAATTTTAAAACATCAATAAGCACAAGCCAACTTAAAAAAATACTTCATATTTTAAAGAAATGCCTTTTTATTAGAAGTTTAAAAAGGGAGATGAGGAAAACAATTCTTGCTGATCGAGGTGCAAGAGGACAGTTTTGGTATTCTGTATGACAGGAAGCAGATTTTTGTTGCATAAACTGTCTTCTCAGATTTTAAAAATGTCATGTCAGCATGAGAGAGACAGCAGAGCACTTTCAGGTCTTCGACACATCTCATGCAGGGTAGTGTGGTAGCCAAAAAGCAGGAGGTAAGTATTTTCTATTTACACAAGCAAGCATTATGGATCATAATCAAGGTGACTGCTGATGAAAGGCTAACTCTTAATTTTGCTTTTTCTCTATTTAAAATATAACGAGGTGAATGAGTTTCATCAAAATTGATGAATTGATACAGTCGGGGACTAAAGCAGGGAAACAGTTGTAAGGATTTCTGTCTTAAGCTTTAATAAATCCTGACAACGAAGAGCACGGAGTGTCTTAACCTAAGTTTATTTGTAAATTGTAACTTACAAAACAGCTTGAAGAATCAGATATTTGTATTTTAGGTAGTGATACTTCCTTAATTAAGCACATTGAAAAAAATCATCTGGTGTACTGCAGGCTTTATAATTTGTATTGTAGTTACCTGGATGATGACACTGTGTGATCCTTCAAAAAGTTAAGACTTCAGATAAGAAAATAATTCATATATAATACAGTTTCACTTGCTAAGCAAGAAGCATAATACATGGTACTTAGTTGAATTCTCTACTATTTATCTCTGAAAAAATGGTGGCAATTATTTTACTTTAAAATATTTCAGTAAATTTAAAGATGATCTGCTATGATATTGTTAGGAAATAAAGCAGTATGTATGCACATTCCCTAAAACAGAAACAGCGTTCTGAAAAATACTCTCCTGTAATGAATCTGTGGTGTAAGTTGGTCAAAGAGTTGATTTGATTTTTTTCTTTTTTGTTAGCTTAAATGAACAGAACTTGAAACTTCATATACATTCAGCCTAACACGGTCTTAGGGATTTAGTTTGGATTCTCTTTTAAACACCAGGAAAGATTTACCATATCTAAAAGAGTAGTAACTCTGTGTCAATTTATTATTTATACTGGCTAATCCTTTCTAATGTGAAAAGTCAGCTTGTTATTGTAACACCAAATGGCCCTCTAAGTAGGGAAACAGTTAAGTAGATCTCCTGTAATAGGTTGTTGTCTAATAAAGAGATTTATGGTATTGGCAAGGGCTATTGTATAGGTATTACCCTCTCACAGCATGATCATGTATTATCTTAACAACTCAGTGCCACATTTATGTTGAGCATTTTCATAACAGGGTAAGAATATTAGCCACAGCAATTACACCCCAATAGGATTATAATGGTAAGATTTACAGAAAATATATAAATTATGTCTTTCATGGAGATTTTGGCAGGTGCTAGGAGTTTAAAAGTTGTACCATCCATTTTGCGTGGGAAAATACTGATGTGTAAGTCACGATGAAGAAAGAGAGGTTTGTTAATTTAATCTTGTTGAGGAATTGTGCAGAGGCAAGGACATAATCTTTCTTTACACAGTCTGTCTTTTTCTCTCCTGGTGAGGTAGGGATGTTTCAGGAGTTCCACTCAGTGGAGGTTGCCGTACAATGTGAAAATCAAGACGTGTGTGTAACTTTAGTTCTGTTGTGAGGATAATGCAGCTGCAATTAAGATATATTTTTAACAGCCTTGTATTTTGAAGGTAGAACAATGGTAATTTAAATGCTACACTGGAAGAGCCTAGTTGAATAAAATAATGTTTTTTTTTTTTTGTTTTAGCTGTAGCGTAACACATTTTCTCTTTCACTAGTGCCAGGTTTTTATGGTGATAAGTAACTTAGATAATTTTTAAAATTACTACAAGCAACAAAAGTGACAATAATGTCATACTTGTACAATTTTCATGTAAGTGACATTCAAGCTGTTCCTTAATTCTTAAAATTTTCCATCTGTTTTTTAAAAAAACAAAAAAAGTGAGACGTTAATATTCACTTACTTGGCAGAAGCAATGTTCCAGTCACATTTAATAAAACTAAATTATGTTTTGTCAATAAAAAACACTTATGGGGACTAACTGAGCAAATACATTAGGTTATATAGTCAGTTATGAATAACTGCGTTGAGTAGCACAGCAGTCTGCATGGCAGAGGGTGATGAAACAGCCACATATTTTAAGATGATATCTTGAGCTATAATTCAGTAAATACTGAAATAATGAGTGTTTAAACAAGCAAAATACCTTTCTTTCCCTAATTTCCTGGACCAAAATTAGAATAAGGTAATTCCAAATTAAGAAAATATATAGATGGCAATTCTTATAGTATAAGAAACTTCCAGTACACGTTCCATACATTGTAGACATGCAGTGGTAGTATTGGTTGAATTTGTAAAGACACAACATTTCCTGGACGCTTTGGATTGATTCTATGTGTAAGGGTTTCTATAGAAAGAATCTGTGCCCATCTGTTTTAAATTGTTATTGATCACCAGAGAAAAGATGTACATGTTTCTTTTGACATGATATATTCCACTTCTGAAAATGTGCTGGGAGAAGTTGCCCATGGATTTAAATGTGGGGGGTTTTGTGGTTTACTGGAAAATAAATGGGACCTCAAAGCTGCTTTAAAGTGAATACTCAAAACTTCATTATTTTTCTAATCATGGCAGCAGTGTATGGCTTCATCTGTGACCAGTAGCCCATGCATGTTGTATCTAGTGCAAAATTCTGGAACTTTGTCTTTAGTTTTGTGTTCAGAAGAATAACATTTTCTATTTTAGACCGACTCCTGTAGGTTCTTAGGTTGGCTTCACATTTCATTTATTTTGAACCGTGGAAAGCGATCGTATCTTTTGTCTGTAAGTAAAAAGAAGACACAAAAGGATGAATGTTACCCCCAGTGAATGTGGAGCTCCAGCCGATTTAAGAGCGTGAACTGTGACTGCATTGTTGAGGGCAGCGCTTGGCTTGTTATACCCAAGCTAAGAAAAAGCCAGTATTTAGAATAAAAGGGTGAATAATGCATAAAAAGTCAGTAAGAGGTAAAGCATTTTATCCCTGCTTTGCTATTACAGGTATTTATAATTAATTTTAAAAGTATTAAAATAGATTGCAAAGGATTTGTTTTGCACGTATTTATCATTTAAAAAGTTGTCTAATGTTTTAGAATACAGTTTCTACATTTGAAAGAGGAAAATACATGCAGAAATTTTCTTACCAAATTGTTAGCCTTATATGCTCTCCTGAAAGATATTCAGAATGTGTATATGTAACTGTGAGATAGATTAACCATTTTTCTTTTTGCACAAATGCCATAATGAGTGGCCGCATAAAATCAGTATTCTTCTGTTTGCGAGACAACAAATCAAAGCACAAATCCACACTGTAGTCATTTTAACTGTAGCGGGCATTGGAAATGAAACCACACTAAGTCATACTTAACTGCCCACAGACAACTAACCCTGAAGAAGGGGCAGGTCTTTTTCTTCTTATATCTTTTTTATTATTATTTATATCTCTTTGTCTGTTTGGAACAGCCGTGCTGTTATGACTAATAAAGCTTTTGTATTTGGCAAATGGGATGCAAGTAATCAGCAGTTCTTGGCACATGACTGAAAAATCTGCCGAGCAGAGCACATAAAACCGATATAACCTTTCAAGTATACCTGAGAATAAAATTCTTGCTTGTGCTTCTGTCACCTGTACAGAATTCATATATCTTTCCTACATCTTCAGTTCTGATGGTATTTTTTCTGATTACAGTGTTTTTTGGTCAGTGGCATGATGAGCAAGTACTGTTTGAACAGATTTTACTTAAAAAGAAACATAAGAATATAGGGACTAACAGTGAAGTCAGCATCTTTCTGCTGTCTATCTAATTAACAGCCAACTGAAAATTTTGGTTTATTCTTATTATATTTAGCTTAATGTCCCCCGAGCATGTGGTTTATTGCTAAGATTCTACAGTCAGTAAATTTCTTAGTTCTTACATATTTTCCACAGAAAATCAGTCAATATATGAAAAAATTATTTAAAACAATTCTTTTTGTTCAATACAATTTCACATATTAAAAAAAAGTTACAAAAGTCCTAATGTTAATTGAATCAGACCCAAATAAATGAAAAATTTTTAGTAGGTCTGCTGGAAGATGTCCAGTAATTTATTTCTGTTTGTATTTTAAATAGATACATAATAACCAATGCACCAAATAAAGCTGCAACATTAACAGATTATTAAAACTAATTGGTAAGGGTTTATGAAAAATACGTGGGGCAGTGAGAAAATTTGCTGCTATTTCGGTGCTGTGGTGAAGCAGTTTGCACAATTCTGTTCACAACCTCTGCAAAGCTGAGGGATAGGATTAATATACCCTTAATTAGAGCCATTATTTAAGTTACCTAAAAGAAATCTGTTCAGATCTTGTGCAAATATGGAGTATTAGCTGCTGCTATACTAACTGGCTGAGTATGCTGCGTGGAATTTTGTTGGGGCTCACAGATGCTATAAAGGAGTGGCTCCTGGTATCATACTCCAACATTCACTCAAGCTCATATGACCATTGAACAAGTTGTGTTTCCTGCAGTGTTGGTGGAACACTGAGTGCCAACGTACACAAGAGATTTCCACCCCTTCCCACCCTCCACCAAAAAAAAAAAAAAAGGAATAGCTTTATTACTGTAGGTTTGTGACTTGTAGCTCTCTGGTGGCATGGGCTGTGACATCCTGGGTGCAGTGGTGGTCTCTGCCGTGGATGCCACTTGGTTCTGGGAAAGGATGAGTCCTTCTGTCCTGCACGTCCACATTCTTGGCTTTATTCTCTCAGTTGCTTCATGATAAAATGAAGGTGTAATTAGGACTAATTTAGCTAATCATCATGAACTGGAGGTGGTCCCATCTGCCCTTCCCCCTGAAAACCTGCCTGTGATACGTGAGTGCGATCGTTGTGAGAGTGAAGGGGGAGCTTTGTGTGTGCTGTCTGCAGATGAAGATCCTTGGAAACCAGGTTTGTCCTTTTTCTGTTATTCACAGTCAAAAAGTCAAAATCTCCATTTTAATGAAGACATTTCAAAGAACAGACGGGCTGAGAAAGATATTGTATTTCTTTACATGCGCCTTCCTCTTAAACATGGAAGAACCCTTAGGCTATAAATTAAAGTGTTTTACCCTGTGTAGTTGATCTCAGGCTGCCCAGTTGCCGTGAGGAGTTAAACTTTAAAAAAAAAAAGAATTGTAAATGTCTTGACAGTTTCATGTTTTTCAGTCTGTGGTTATCTTTTGTCCCCCTTATGTCCTGTTTTTGTCAATATTTTCCTTTCACCTAGGAGCTATAGCAAGTGGGAGGAAAAGTAACTTGAAAGAATGTAGTTATGCCAGAGATGCATTTTCATGTGGGAACCTTTATAATCCCTTCATGTAAATGACATTCACTATGGAAACTGTAAGAGCTCTTACAAGCAGAAAGGTTCATCCTGTTCTCCATAGGAAACACTGATTTAGCTATCTCCTTTCCTGGAAAGGGCACACACGTGTGCTGGGGCTGGGGGAGGCTTTGGCCATGCTCCCTATCCAGGGCTGCAGGGGAAGGAATGTAGGGGGGCCCTGGGAAGCTTGCGGGAGTGTCTCGGGCAGTGGCGTGTCTGCAGTCCGTGTAGTTTTATGAGTGTGTAGGAAATGGAGCCACCTTAGTGGATCAGTGTACTTTGCAATTTTGATTTTGCATGGTAGACTGTTGTTTTCTTTCTTCTTTCCTTAAGTCGTTGGGTTCTCAGGTGTACTTCAGTTTTAGTGAATTTTTAGAGGGGTCCTCTCTGTGCAGCAGCTGGGGTCACAAGCAATGCTTGTAGTTTTGCCGCCTGGATTCCAGAATGTTTCCTAGAGTCTATTTTTCTTTAACCTGGAGCAAGAAGAGATGCAGATTTTTCAAAAGCTTCATATTTGTAAGTTTTGTTGACAAGTCTGGTAAAATTTAAAATTGTTTTGTAATGCTTGTTACTATCTCTACCACATTCTTAAAAATTAATTGTCTGCTTGAATAGTGTTTCCCAATCAACTTGAATTATTGATGTTTTGGTCCTTAGTGGAAGAGCAGTGGTACTTTTCCTCCCACACCACAGCCTGTTCAGCCCCAGTTTAATGAGTCGTACTCCAGTACCAGAATTACAACACACGCACACAAAAATCATAATTATGGCTTATTGAGTGGCGCTGAAAATGGGAAGTGGGAAATGGATTTGTGTGTAAGTTCAGGTTTTAGGAAATTGGTGCTCTATGGATGTTGAAGTAATCAATACTTACTGTTTGGAAGTTAAAACTGTTAGTGGCCATTGCAAGATAAATACCTCTGTAGACAGAAATGCAAGATTGAGTAGCCTATTTAAATATTTGAAAATAGTTAGATGAATGTATTTTTAATTTTAGCTATCTTAAGCTCTTCTTAGGCACTGTGTGTTTTACAAATATTTTCAAAACTGAATTAAATACTAACAAAGTTTTACCAATCCTAAGTAAATATCTGCTCATAAATGAGTATATATTTGAGTATACATGTCTGGGTCTATATTAAAATACTAGTTATTTAAAAATAAAAATTATCCAGTTTATCTCATGCGAGAAAATTGCGAGATCAGGAGAAGAAATGTGTGTCCAGAGTGATGGATGAAGGTGGCTGCTAGCCTGGAAGAGCCTGTTTTACTTCATTTTGCTCTCAGCCAGCTGGACTGTACACTACATGTTCTAGTTAGTAAATAACAATACTGTGGAAAAGCTAAAAATTGGTATTTATTTAGCTGTTGTAAAATAATACTGTCACAGTGAATTTGTTTTTTATTTTGGAGACAAGAAATAATTGGGGTGAAATCTCTAGCTGTTGAAACCTTCCATTGTGCTTGCTGCAAGCTTCTCTGGTATTGTACACCATGGTCATCTTGGACTAGATATTTTTATTTTTAAAGACTTAGAAAGCTGCTGTTTTTAGGTCAAAAATGTCAAATCACCTTTTGACTGAAGAGAGATTAAAATAAAACTGAGTAACTTTTGGAGAGTATGTTGATAACCAAGCAGTATTGGGTGAAGTGTTCTGTCATGCCTCTGTCTGTTGCTTCTTACATATCTGAGAAGATGGACCTTTAGGTTGACTTGGTTTTTCCCTGTCCATTTTCATCTGTATTATTCATCCTCCTGTCTTGTTTTTCTTCTTCCAGAAATAAAATCTTAGTTCAGCTCAATAGTGACCCATAAGTAAGCTGTACACTTCTTACTGTCACAACCTCTTCTGGATTTGATTTTTAAACAAACAAAAAAAAAAAATCCCAGAATGAGCAGTGGATGTGTTGAAATTGTGGCCACCTTTTTTCTTTTTTTTTTTTTTTTTTAATTAATATCATTATTATGGCACTGTGAAATCATTAGCCACTTATAGAATATTGCAATGGCACTGTGAAATCATCAGTTATTTATAGAAAAAGATTACTTGCAGCGTGGCAAATGTTTCAAAATGTTTGTGTGCAGGGAAGAGATGCAGGCATGCATCTCATTGCACATTGTGTGTGCTGGCCCCTCTTGCAGCACCGAGTGTCCACGGTCTCCTTCTCTGTCTCCACATTTATTACCGCTTTGACTCAATTGTCCAGAGAGTTTCGTGGACTCTGATGTAGATTGGTGCGCTTTTCATACGGATTCCAAAGGAAATAGTTGCAGCCCGTGTAGCTTGCAGTTGTGCCCTGGAGAGGAGTAAGTTCTGTACGTGAGCTCATGGGAGTGCGGCAGCTGATCCTAAATGCTGGCAGTCCGCTTGAAGGAAATCAAATTACGCTCAGATATTTCATGGGAGCAGGTCTTTCCCTTCCCCGTGCGGTGCTGCGTGTTTTCTGCCCCCTGTTCCCTTGCATTCCTTCGCTGTCAGCCTTGCTCCGCTCCTCGGTCGGCTCCTCATTCCGCTCGGGCTCCCCGGGCCGGGCAGGGCGAGCCCGCCCGCTCTGCGGGGCTCCTGTCCCCAGGCCTTCCCTTGCCATCTGCTGCCTCTCCTTCTGCGCCCTACCCAAGGGCTTTCCCGCTTCCTCTGCGCTCCAAACTGGCTGCGGGGAATGCCGTCTTTCCGCTCTGCCTGCTCACTTGCTTTTTTACTTTTTTTCCCTTTTTTTTTTTTCTTTCCCCTGGCCCCATGGTGTGACTCTCACTGATTTCTGGTGAGTAACTGGCAGCACGAGGGAGGTTGCCTGATGATGATGATTTCATTGTGCATCTGATGTGCAGTCTATTGCAGAAGTGCCTGTAATGCTGACTGCTGTTATTGTTAGGATTTTAAAATGTTAAAGTACATAGAGCACAAGTGAATCAGGGTGGCTTGCTGAACATGTGTATAAATTGCATGGTTTTGTGAGTGTGAGAGTTTGGCACAATACAGTATCTTTAGGCAAGATGTGAAATCTCGTGATCTAGATTAAATTTGGAGTTTCTGAGATTGCTGAACGAGAAGCTGGTAAAATGGCATGCATTTTCTTAACAGGGACGGCTTCTCTTAAATTTGCTTTCTATCCATTGAGCTGTCAGCCACTCTGTCACTGAAGGCTTAAAGCTATATTCATGAAAACAAGAGTTTTCTGGATTTCAAAGAAAATGCTATTTTTGTTAAAAGTAGCAATCAGACCAAAAGGTTAGACTGTCATCAAAGTGTCTGTAAAAATATGCTTAAGACCCCGTTCTGTTCTTGGCTGTCGGAAGGAACGATGACTTGTAAATTGCCTTTCATAAAAGTGAGTTTGATTTAAGGTATTAATAAAATCTAAATTTGTGCATTCTGGCTGTGGGGACTGAAGATTTTAATTTAGTGAAATGCCAGGACAATTTTTTTGTGCTCAGTTTGATGAGTGTTATGTGAGAATTCCATCTTACTAAATTAGGGCAGACATATATATTACAGTGTTTACAAACTGTTATGATTACAACCTGTTAAATTTCATATTTAATATTCAGTCGTCTTTGAG
Source organism: Trochalopteron elliotii (assembly GCA_024734555.1). Taxonomy (NCBI): domain Eukaryota; kingdom Metazoa; phylum Chordata; class Aves; order Passeriformes; family Leiothrichidae; genus Trochalopteron; species Trochalopteron elliotii. Next base: position 4,214,994 of record JANPWX010000080.1, on the reverse strand, counting down.
CAAAAAAGTCGCCTCATTTTTTGTCTCAGCGCTGTTGAATTCTTGTGTTAAAATAGATTAAATTGCAAATGTTAATCTAAGTAACTGTGGAAAGTTGTGACCTGGATTTGAAATAGCCATGAGACTATCACAGCAGCAGTAAATCTTCCTGAACATGTAAGGCTGGCACATGGCAGGGATATGTCTGATGTGAGAATTAGAGTGCGGGTGGAGGAATAGCCTGAAAAGAAAATCATGTGCCAATATAATTTTATTCTAAAAAAAAAAAAATCACTTTAATATAAAGCTGTGTTTTTAAAGGCAGCACACAGGAACTTAATAAAAACTTGTTTTAAAATGGAAATCTAAAATTCTAGCTGTATTTAAGAAGGACTCTTTGTGGCACTGAGGCACCTGGTTCTTAATTCTCATGTGCTTCCTCTGGCAGCAGTGACTCCAGTCCTTGAAATCTGTATGAGAATTTTGGGTGCAGATTTCAGCCTAAAGAAACCATCAGTTTGAGGAAAAGTAGATACTAAATGTACTTCCCTTTTATTTTAAGCTTTTTTCTACTGTCTTTTAATGACTGCTTTTCTCTCAGCTAAGCCTGGCTTCAGCCCTAGTTCTGGGTACTTTTAAACCCTGATATCATCAAAAGGCCCTGAGTATTAGTTGTCAAGCACTGGCATTGCTGGAATCTTTTATTATCTTATTGCTTTGATTTTCCTCATCTCTCTTAAAATGTGTCAAATAAGAATGTGGGCGATGTCAGAAGATTATGATAATAGTAATTTTTAAAGCAATATTTTGAGTTAAAAAATAATGTTAAAACAATCCTGTTCAAGCAAATCATAATGTTAATCAGGGGACATTAACTGATAATTAAAACTAGTGTATTAAATGCTTTCTACGTATATATTTGATCCAGTTTGCTGTTCTTCTCTATAAATGAATATTTTTCATACAAATTTATTCTTTCATGAAGGAAATAAATGGGCTTGCAAAACTGGCCCACGTGTTCACGCGACAAAATTAATCTTGGGCCACTATAAAAAGGTATTCAAAGTGTTATCATGTCTATTATTGCAATGTTGACTATTGATTCTCTTCAGTTTCTAAAAAATACTGGGATAGTAGGCCTTATACAGTGCGAACCTGAAATACTTTACCTCTCTGTTTTTTTTTAAAGCTAGAATATGACTTTTTCATTTTCTTCACTCCAGAGGAGGGTGATTGGCAGGCTCTGGCATTCTCCTGTCCACAGCTGAAGTGCAGGGCTTGAGTTGCCTTGGCAGGGCTGCAAGTAAAAGTTTGTGCTGCTTTTGCCAACTGTGTTCTTGGCTCAAGTTGATGTTACACGTCTCTCGACTCCAAAGCATGCTCATTTGCCAAATTCTACCTAAAAATGTATGCTGGAATTCCTAATTAAATAAACCCCCCGATATTTATTTTACTCCTTGGAAAGGCACGCATTCTTTCACAGTAGATGCTGCTTTGGTAGAAATACAAATAAAAATTTTAAAAGCCCAAGGTGGATTAGAAAGTTATAACTCAGGTATTAAGAATTGTCTCTTGCAAACAGATTAGTGTCTTTGGTTTCTTCTAAGTATTGAAATTCTGTGACTTTACCAGGTTCTTACCTGAATTTCTTTGCATATATACATATTTTTTTTGTTTATTTTCAAGTATTTTGAAAATTGTTGCACTACAAAGGATAATAGCAGTCCGTATATAATTTTGTTGTGTTTTCCAGCCAGATAGCATTAGAGCTACCTTATTGTTGCCGTAAGCTAAAGTTACCAGTTGAACAATAAAGGTATAATTTATGCCAAACCAGTCTGGAAGCTTTTTCAGGAGACTGATAGCAACTGCTTTTATACATATTGCTATGTAAAATGCTTATTAATGTTAGCAGATGTTGCACTTTAATCCCCCAGAATGATTGTTTGGTAGCAGCAGGAGATTTATTAAGCTTGAGTTGTGTGAAATTGTGTGTGCATAAGCTGCTATTTAGATTGTAAAAATGCCATTGAAAACTGTAAAAAAGTTCTAACTGTAATTGGCAGAGAGGTATTAGCTGTTTTAAAAGAAGTATATATGTGTACCACTGGCCCTTTTGCTATAACCTCTTTATCATTTATCTTCTTGTATTAATGTCACTGAATTATTAATTCATGAGCAGGGTTGGATAGGGTGAAGGCACTATTTAAATATGTGTGCCACATGTATCCTTATCGCTGGAGACATGAAAAGAGTCATTTTGTGTTATCTATAAAATGGAAAGGACATTTAAAAATTTCATTTACGGTAATCCACTTCACTTCCCAGTAAAACACCTAGATTATTGCTACTATAACATAACGTTCTTATTAAAATTTTGTCATCTTTCCACTCTCTCACTTATAAATACTGTTGATAGACAAATGTAGACTTATTTTTTTCATTAGTTGTACATACAGTTCATGAACTGCAGCAGAATATATGAAGAACAGGGTTTTAATAAAAAGCAATTCTCTTTAATTTCTAGTAAAAAAATACAAAATAAAAGCCCATAAGTATTTATAATCATGAAAGGCTAAAGAAATTATCATCTAAAATCATAACGTAGCCTAATTAAAGAAAAATAGGATATTTTCCAAAGTAACAGTGTCATTGTCACATTGAGCCATCAAGAGCTATATTATTTAAAAGAAATTATAAATGTGTGGTTTTGGTCTGCTTGATGAAACCACAGAATATCAGAGGTCACATTGCTGCTAAAAAATGTGTTAAAATGTATCTTTAATTTCATCTGTGCTGTATGGATGGTTAAAAAAAATAAAATGTACAGGAAATATAATGTTTTCAGTCACTCCATTGGAAAGAGTTCATTCTCTTGAATACTTTAGAAAGTGTTCATTCTTTTTAAAAATTCTCTGCATGAAAGCAATTTCGGGATACTTTGTCCTCAAGTGCTCATGGTGGCTGGCATGGCAGTGTTGGAGATAACTCATAGTCCATTTTGTTTAATATTTAAAAGATACCACTTCACACTTCCCTTTTCACCATGCATGGAAGAGACCTTCACTGTTTCCACAATACATGGGGAGTTTTTTCTTTCTTTCTCTTCAGAAATTTCTCTGCACAAGAGAAAATGTTATGTCGGCTGCTGGGGAGAAGTGTTTTAAACAGGGGTACATGAAGGTAGAGGGAGCCTTCCTGCTGAATTATAATTTAGAGTTCTTTTTGCTGGTAACTTTTCCAAATGTACTCATTATAGTTTCCTGACTTAGACTTTGTTAAACAAAAGGAATAAAGTGAATGAAATAATTTCTATTTTTCTGTTTCTGTTATTCTGTTTGAATAAATAAGAGAGCCCAGTTTTCCCCAACTGAAAGAATGTTGCAGCTCTGAAGAAAGACCAGTGCTTATTCAGCTGTCTTGCATAGTTAAGAATAGTCACCTGAATGTTCATTGCTTATTAAATTGTACAAGAAAATACTCTTAACTACAGCACTATTGCACTATTATACACCTCAGCAACTTGTATGTCCTTGCAGAGCCCACCATCCAGTAAGAGTGTTGATTCCCTTGTTTCATTGCAGAATCAGGCCCTTTCTGAGTAGGTCCTGTAGATTTATTTGCCAAATTTATTGCATACGTTTCTCACATCCTTGATTGATGTGCAAGCAGTAGGTGTGTAATTCAGCAGTATATTTGTGTGTACATGCAAGGAAGGGAGTGGTGTGTGCAGTGCTGTCATACAGGGCTTCTCACCCTTGTGTTCTTTTCTTGAATGTGTGTATGAGAAAAGCCAGTTATGAGAGGAGAAAACCAAGGAGTCTGTTGATTTTTATTTCATGATTTTAAGGTTTTCAACCTTCTAAGTGCTACTGGTATGTAAAAGTGGTGAACATGAAAGATGTGTCTTCTGGCTCTGCCTGCTTTTTTTTGTGCTTAGGAAGTCCACACAGAAGTCCTCCATAGGCTTACATAAATTCAGTGGAATTTCTACCTGTAAGTCATACTTGCCTGGAGAATCTCATCTGCGTAGAAAGCAGTTAAAGACTTCTTCTCTTCTTCTGTTGTCCAAATTCAGAATTTTGTTGTGGCTCGTGGCCAAGTATGGGATGGTAGCACACAGCACTTCTCAGCTTTCTATGCAAGACATGACCCACTACCTTTTAAATAATAACTAATAACTAAATGGTTTGTAAATGGTTTGGAAAATTCAGGTTTATGGAATTACTCCTGGAAATGTAGTGATGGAGATATTTAGTGGAACTAAAATGTGGTCTTCTAAATGGTCCTGACCATTAGGCTGCTGGAAAGAAAACACTGCTCTCTGATCATGGTAATATTAATAGTGCTTCAGAGAAAAGAAACAAAGCTAGGAATAATGTAAGAAGGGGCTATTTGAAAAAAGAAAAAGAAAAATGCTTAGGTACAGCATGTTTTAAAACATGGTTAAAAGCATGCATTATTGAAATGGTCTTTCATAAAATGCATTGTTGTGGTGCTATGATAAACTCTAATACTTGAGCATATGATGGAAGAAGAAATACTTAAAATTTCATTTCTCCTGCTCTCTGTATATAGTCACAGGTTTTTCACATTTCTTTGCATGCTCATCTGATGTATTTTATCCTAGATTATCTCATTGCTCCCAAGAAAACCGTTTTGGTGATATTGATAACCTAATATATGACAGATCTTGGTCATTATTATTTCATTTAGTGGTCATATGTATAGACCAAGAGGGAATCTGAATATTGATTTCACTGAATGGCTAGTAACAATGATTTATGAGTCACAGATTCAGTGCAGTGAGCCAAACACAGCAGAGATTACATCTTAGGTGCCACCATTGATTTTGATTCGTATTTCACTGCACAGTGATTAGGCCATGGTGTCACAGATGTTCATGTTAGAACAATATTCCTCCCTAAGCAAAGATCTGCCCAAACTACACTCAGTGCATAGTGACTACATCTATGTGCCCATGCTTCTGACTTTTTAAAATGGTAAATATTTTTCAGTTGCTTATAAAGGGTTGGTATCTCTCTGATAACAAAAGGTTTTGATAGAATTTTTTTAAATAATCAAAAGTGATTTTGCAGCACACTCAAGCTTGTTCCTGAAACTGGAACAATATAATTTATATTGAATACAGACCACTTAACATGATCATAAGTACAACTGATAGAAAATGGATGCTTTGAAATGAATGTTAAACCAGCAGCTTCATGAATCGTTTTGATAATATTCCTTGGCACGTGCCCAGAAAAGAAGTTTCCAGTGCAGTAGTTTCCAGGGAATTGGTGCTACCAAACTGAGGTTTTTGCTTGAATATCAAATGCCAAGGCTGCAGCACAGCCATCCCCCAAGAGGTGCAGTGTGTTGGGGCTAAACAGCCTCCATTAACCTGGTTATAGCATGGATGAAAGTGCTGCACATGCATGATGAAAATGTGTTCTTGTCTGCTCTTGCCTGTAACTTGGTTTTATTTTGGAAGTTAGTAATGCGTGGGTGTTTTGCTGGCTCTGAGTTGTCTTACTTCAGTGTCAGCTGTGAAAGACAGAATCATAGAACAGTTTGGGTTGGAAGGGGCCTTAAATTATCATCTAGTTCCAACCCCTCTTCCATGACCAGATACACCTGCTGCTAGACCAGGTTGCCCAAAGCCCCATCCAGCCTGCTTTTAAACACTTCCATGGCATTGGCAGTCCTGTTTTGGTGCCTCACCACTCTCACAGTGAAGAAAAGCTTCCAAACATCTACTCTAGATTTACCCTCTTTCAGTTTAAAGCCATTCCCCCTTGTCCTTTCTCTGCAGGCCCTTGTAAAAAGTCCCTCTGCAGTTGTCACGTGTCCCTTTAGGTACTAGAAGGGTACTATAAGGTCTCCCCAAAACCTTCTCCAGGCTGAGCAGCCCCAGCTCTCTCAGCCTGTCTGCATGGGAAAGGTGCTCCAGCCCTCTGATCATCTTTATGGCCTCCTCTGGGCCTTCTCCAAAAGGTCCACATAATTCTTATCTTGGGGGCCCCAGAGCCGGATTCAGTGCTCAGTATCAGAACTCATCTCCCTGCCTAAGCCCAGGGTCTAATGGCCATAAAGCAGATCAGGTGTGTTGAAATCCTTGCAGTCAATTAGAGAAACACCATGTCACTTCACAGGTACCGACATGTCTGACCACAGTCCCAGGACTTAGTTCTGTTTGTTTTGTTTTTCAGTCTACTTCCACTTCAAACAAGTTCTCAGCTGTGAAAAACAGTGGAGGAAAAAAAAAAAAAAAAAAAAAGATCAGCTAAGTGGCATAACAGCTTTGAGAAATACAGGCCTTTGCAAAGCCTTGTCAAGGCTGTCAACGAACAGTTTCCTGTCTTACAAGACTGCTGTGTCTTTGCTTGATGTTAGCCTAGTGATTTTTTTTTTCCAAGGGAAAGAAATTATTTAATATAAATAGATTATTTTGAGGATTTCTCTTCTCTGAGAAGTTTGAAAAGCCTTTGAATTTTCTTCAGCTGTTACAATTGCTTCTTTAGGTTTGTCATATGGTTCTCAGTGTTTTTGTAAATATACTCATTATTTTCTTGTTTATTTTTGATGTTCATAAAATCTGTCCTACATAGGTTTGAAAATGAGAGCTATTTGTTTTGCAGTTTAATGAAGAGAATGGCAAACAGCCTCAGACTATGCCTCTGGTGTCCACAGTGATCAGCATATTTAACATGCTCAGCATGACACTAAGATATTACAGCCGATAACAGTTGTAATTGACTTACAGCATCCCTTTCCCTCCCCCCTTCTTTGGAGGGTGGGGATTTATCTTTGAGTCCCCAGGAAGCTGTAGTGGCAGAGAGGGCAGAAATGGTTGAAAGGTTTTTCCTGCACTGCTTGGTCTCATGTAGCAGGATGGTGTCAATTCAGGTGAAATACAGGGGATTTGCAATGAGGATTGAGTGACACCCTCTGTCCGCCCCCACCCCCCCTCGATTCTGAGCATTTATCAAAGGCAAAAAGAGAAATTCAGACTTGCCAAAGGAGAGTACCTGGAGCCAAAAAAAGCCATTCTTATTAGTGCTAGCAAAGGTTTACTTTGCTGGCTTATTGAATGAAAACTCCCTTGAGTGTCCAGGCTTTTTCCTCTGTTAACAAGGGGCAAAGCTGGCTTGTTGGGAATGGACCGCTGTGTAACGTGTCTGTAAAACACAGCAGTGAGGCCAAGCTGAATTAGAGCACTGATGAGAAAGGAAAATCTTTGTCTTTTCCTCTCAAGTCCTGTTTATTTTCTCCATGAATGATTGTGGTAGACCACTGAGGTGCTGGGGACTGATGGACTAAATTGTGATGTTCCAGTGGTAAAATAGTGTCAGTGCACTGTTTAGTGCCATGTCTTGCATAGGTAGATTGGATATTTTGAATGATCTGTTGCACTGAAGAGCTGGGAACTCAGGCTGGGGTGGCGTGGGTCTTTCTGGGGTCTTCATCAGTGTTAGGGTACACATTTATTGCTCACTGTTTCAGGCATTCATCAGGCGTGAGCATGTAACTTCAGAGCACAGTGCAACTGAATGCATTGAAGTAATGTTTTTGTAGCGAGATTGGATGACCTTGGTCAAGTCTTGTTCTTACTGTATTATTCCCTCCTCTCATACTGTATTCTTTCCATGTAACTTGGGAAGAAATGTTTTGGGTTAGAAATCCAATGTTCAAGGTGACAATTAATAGGGACTGTAGAATACAGAAGTGTAGATAAGACTCCCTGCTACCTTTTGAGCATTAAATTGCTTTGAATGGAAAGGAAGTATTTGTTAGCCATTTTAGATGGATCCTTTCACCTTGCAATATGCAGCTGGTTTCATTGGAGCAGATCAGGCATTGGTTGTTTACCATAGGAAGTAGAAGGAGGCTAACAAGATCAGCACAGTCTTGATTGTTGTCAGAGGTTTTTTTTATAAGGTCTCATAGCTAAAATTCGTAACCAGATTTTCTACAATCTGGGACTGTAGCACTAATGTGGAGTTATTAATGTAAATCAATTTTTGAATACGCATATTGAGAACCTAGGAATAACTCATGTTGAATGCATGTGAAGATAGGTTCAATGTTGAAAACTAGAGCTGGGTCTCATTGCAGATCTGTAGAAAATGGTAGCTCTTGGATCACGAACACTATTAGTCGCATTTGAGTATTTTGCTAATGTGGCTTAGACAGTTTTACTTGTCACTCATCACTAATTAAATTCTTGTGTTACAGATTATAGTAAGTTTAACTTTTTGGTTTTTTTTTTTAAAATTGGGAAAGCCTCATGATGGGAAAGCACGTGGACACATGATTTCTCAAGAGGCTAAGTAGTCTATTATATTGTATGAATATATATCTACTCACCCTTGCCTTCTCTTCCCCCTCCTTTCCTCTGCAGAATGGCTCATATATATTACAGAATTACTCAGTTTCATAAACTGGGTTATGAAAGGCAGTGGGGGTGCTGCATGTGTGGCAAGGTAGGTCACACAGGATTTATAAGAACTCCCTGGTCCTGCTAGTTCCTTGGCATGTATGAGCTGTGCAGCTATGCCTGATGTTCCTTACCTCCCTGTGCCTCATAATCTGTAAAGCTACTATAAATCTTATTTCTGTAATAGGGGTGTTAAAGCTTCACTGAGGTTGCAAGTGCTCTGCAGTGTTTCTAAAATGATTTGGAAAATTAAGCACTATAGTCTAAAATACATCAGCATTAGTCTGAATGACTTTTAGCTAAAGAAAAACATCCTTGCTTAGCTGGAAAGATCTCTGTGTCCTCCTTTGTCTTAATTGCCTGAAAAGCTGGATAGAACAGGAGGGAAAAGGCAGCTTTTGAGCATGCTGTGTCAGTTGTCCGGAAGCTCTTAAAAGACCCTTTTTTGGCTTTTGAAAATAAAACCTTGGGAAGGTTAAACAGAGTAGAGTTGGGATGCGGCAGTCCTTTAGAGGTCTTTCTCTTCAAAGATAAAAGTATTTCAAGGAGCATGCTTGGAGCAGCTTTCTCTTATCTCTGGGGTGCTCTGGAGCAGTGTTGCGGGGAGAGGGATGGCCAGTAGTGGCGTGTATTCTGCAGTGGTCGTGTTCTGTCTGTGAGGAGTTTCAGAAGCACAGAGGAACAAGGAAGGGAGGCGGGGGCACTGAGATATGCGGGACTTGCAGCACAGCTTGTGAATACAGTATTAAGAGATGCCCAGTACGTTTGCAGTGTTACAAGTTTGAACATTAACATTTCTATTCCTGATCTAGCCTTCTTTAAGAGTGCATATGAGAAGAATCTTAACAAGGTGAACCACTCTGCTTCCAGCAGGGGGTTGTTTTTTGTTTTTTTTTTTCCTCTGGGAGATTGCAGCATGGCCCAGAGATAGGGATTTAAGTTACCACTGAAATTTTCTGGGCAGCTTTTATTGCACTCTGAAATTCAAGCAAGATTTTGCTCTAGGGAGTTTCTCTCTGCCCCACCCACAAGCTGAAGCAGTCAGCGATGCAGAGAAAAGGTTTATTAAGGTCTGAGGGGAAATAACTTACTTGCACAGGACAGTCGCTCGCCATGGTCTCCTTTTTCTGTTTACAAAGAAGTAACTTAATACACCTCTTCCTGCTTCTACTCGTTTGGTTTGGGATTTGTTGTTGTTGTTGTGAGATGCCACCGACAGTCTCTGTATCACTGATAGATGGATGGTCAGAAGGATGTGGCTGACAGCAATGTCTTTAGTCCGAGTGCTCTCTGGCTCCAGCTCATGTCTGGATGCCTTTCTCAGGTTTAGCTTTTGTTATGCTGATGAATGGTTGGAACTGCACCCTTCTTTTACTTGGAGCCACACAGAGATTCTCAAATACAGAGGCTCCATTAAAATTTTTTTGCTGTGAACATGTTAGCTTATTCAAAAGAAAAGAAGCAAACTGAAACCCTGTTGCATCAGTTTTCAAGCAGTTTCATTTTTTCTTGGGTTTTTAGATAAACATGTGTTACCAGTAATCTAGTAAGGGCTGGTTAGTTTATTTTTAATTCTTTTTGCAGCAGCACACTGAGTTAAATTCTATGTCTGTAGGCTACAGCAATGTAAAGAGAACAATATATTGCACAAAACACTTAAAATTGTCCTTTAAAGTGCTCGCAATTCCATCTTGATTGAATAGTTTCTGCTGGTTTTGTTATTACAAAGGCATCAATATATTTTCAGAAACTGCAGGTCCTTATAAAAGTGACTAAGTAAGTTTAGAAGGTCAAGAACTCTTACTCAATTGGGAAAAAAAAGGCAAAGTGGCATACATTTTGCAACTATTTCCTTGGGAGAGGCTGGGTCTTACTTCAAGTGATGCTTTGAGTATTGGTTTTATTTTCGACATAACTCTTTCCTCCCCCCTCCAATTTAAAAAGGCCCACAAGGAAGTGATGACTTTGAGGATGATAAAGCACAGGGATGTCACTGTCCATTTGAAGTTGAAGAAAGATATCTCAAAACCTGGGAGTGCAGTGATATGTTATAGAAATAATGATAAAACTTGAGTCTCGGGAGGTCCAAATCTTCTGGACAGACTGGGAGCAATCAGAAGGCTGATTTAATTTCACTTTTAGCCATTATTATTCATCATCTATTCTCTTGGATTATTCTGATTGCTTACTGAAATTACACTGATTAGTCTGTAGTGTGTGTGAAATAGTTTTATGATTTTTCCTTTGGGTGCTACAGGTGAAAAATTAATCTAAACTCTTCCCAAGCTTCTAGCTGAACTATCTCCAGGGCTTTTTTGTGGAGATCATGGTGGCAATTTTTTCTTTTTAGCTCAGCAGGAGCTCCTTTGCAATTTTAATTTCTGCTGAATGCAGTGCCTCCTTTGTGGACTTTGTGGACTAGTAAAAGATCCAGTGCTGGAATGTGACTGTCTCTTCATAACCCCTCCGGGGTTGTCCAGTGTCCCCACCTAAATTTAGGTCACACCTTGTACCTCAGGGCACACGGGTATGTGCCAGGGAGAGCCACGCTCTGCTCTCCTGCGCTCGGTTTGCTGTCGCCTGCTTCTTGTTGAAATATGTGTGGAAAAAAAATGCCTGTGACTGAAGAGCACCTGTCTGTAGTTGGAAGTTGGAGAAAAGGGTTCATTTTTATGTATCAATAAACATAAAATCGTCTGGCCTCAGATGTCAGTTTTCTTTCATTTCCCTGTGTGAGGAATTGCAAGCATACTTGTGAGAGGGATGCCTCCAGTTCTCTTAAAGAGGAACCAAGTAAAGAAACCTGCTTGGCTATTTAATAATCTCCACAGGTACACTGCCTTCATTGACAGCCAGAGAAATTGTTCCATAATGTTTTCTGTTAATTCCCATCTTTCTCTCCTTTTGTGAAAAAAAATGGGTGTCAGTCTTTGTGTGCTCAGGGAACAAACTTTATCACTGATTATGATTAACGTTGACTAATATACACTTTCTACTTCTAAAAATGATCAACTCTTCATAGAATTTCTGTATCTGGCATTTTGTGCTCTTCATCCTTTCCACTTCTCCTTGCCAAAAGGGTAAAAGTATTTTTAAAGCCCTTAACATGCTCTAGTACTCATAAGAATCGTAAGTGGCCCTTAGATCCTGCCACTTAAATTTTTACACAGTCATTGTTACATGGTTTTAAAGTAACATAATTTCAGATATCTCAGCAATACATCCATGCAGCACTGTTGGTTCATCCTGAAAAGACCAAGCCAATGTGACACCGGGCTCAGCCCTCTGCATCTATGATGGCTGCAGTGTTCAGTGTTTTCCAGAGTTGTTTCACATATATCTGTAATATGTAGAGCCAGCTTTCTACTTAAGAATAATCTGTTCTTCTATGGACGTTAATTTTTCTCTGGCTTCCCAAACTCTAGTAGTCAGGGCTGAAGCATGACCGAGCTTCACACAGTGAGATATGGAAGAGGATGTGTGTAGTTACTCAGCTGGCTGGTGAGAGAATAGAGTCATTAGCAAAAGGGAGCACTCTGCTGTCAAATCTTCTACCACAGCTACTGCACTCTATCACTGTAATTATATTTTTCAAATGCAAATTATAGCTTTAAGAATTCTTCCTTTGGTACATCGTTTACAGGAGTAGTTCAGTCCCTATTTCTCAGTAGGGGACAAATCTTGTCCGAGGCTAAGGACAGAAGAAGATCTTATCCATTGTTTATTCCCTTTTCTCTGAAGATGTTTATTGTGTAGAAATACAGCTAACTGTGCAGTCATATGAAGAGGCTGCCTCACCAAGCAGGATATTTTGGCTGCAAAGCAGCTGTTGCTGCCTCTCTCATCCAAGGAGAGCAATCTTTTGTAGCATGAAGGGAACGCCAGAACCATGGCAGGGAGCAGACCTGCTCAGCCTTCCCACTGAGAGGAGTTACTGTGCTGTTCTCAGTCATTCCATGTTTCAAATCCCCAAGAAATATGGTATGCCCTAGAATTAATTTTACTGTGGTTCTTTGAGGTAGAGAAATGCAGGTTGTGTCAGATTTGTGAAGGCAGAAAAGCTTAGCCGACTCATCTACAGGTCCAGTTTCTGATACTCAGTGCAAATGTTCTGCTGTTGTTTGTTTTTCACGTATCTTAGTGCAAATACATCAATACAACTCATGCTTTCAACTTTAACATTATTTGGCGTTGTGCTTAGTGATCATTGACCTTGAGAGATTACATCCCAAAACCCTGCCAAATTCCCAGCTACAGTGCAGGTGTACTCTCAGTTTTTACTAAAAAATTCTGTCTTCGTATGAAGTAAAATTTGATCTTCCAAATTACTGGTGTTCAGGTACTGATAGATTTTTTTCTCCTTTTCTCCCAAATCCTCTGCTACTCCAGGTATGAAGATGAATAATGCAGACCACTGGTTTCGATGATGCTGGGCTTTTATAACTGGATTCATTAAGGAATACAAAGAAAATTCTTACAGGGATCAATAATGGTGTCTTCTGGCTGCAGAATGCGAAGTTTTTGGTTTCTGCTCATTATCAGCTTCCTGCAGTGTACTGAAGGTAAGCTTTAGTTTAGTTTTTACTTGGGTTTGCAGATGAGTTAAATGGACTGTACAATTAATTCCTGTTAGATAACTTGAAGCTTGAGGATGACAAACCAGTGTATCTGTAGCATATTCTAGGTTTAATTTATAAGACTCAAATTGTCCCTTTTTAAAGAAGAAAAGGAGAAAATAGGGGTTTTTAGGTTTGATAGTGTCATATATTGAAACTGAAATGCAATGTTCAGGCAAGTGAAATATTAATAGCCTTGATTGGTAGGTGCCTTATTTTTGGATTCTTCCTGTTTATCCTTCCTTTTCTATTCTCATTGCACAACCATTTAGAAGAAATGTATGGATATGTTAAATATGATATAAAACAACTAAATGAAATACCCGTTTTACTTTTCTAATTTGGCTCACTGAAAACGAAATGGCAAACACTTCATTAAGATTAGTGCTATGCAAGTTAAATTTCAGGAAATAAAACTCAAAGTTCATACAGAAATAGCATCTACTTGAAAATATTTTTGCTTTTTTTAGAAAAAGGAAGAATACTTCACTGCTACCAAATGTATTTAAAATAGCTGTTAAATTAAAGAGATGAGGAAGGAAAAAGGTTTTTTTTTAAAGAAGATACGTTGTCGATTCTTGATCTGATTTTTTTCATAAACTATACTTCATCCAGTTAGTCTGTCTCCACAGCTGTTCTTGTGGCCCTTTTAATAAACAGGAACACAAATCAACTAAAAGGAAAACATTACTTATGAATTCTTAATTAAAAATATTTGTATAGAACTTGAGGCTATTTTCGGGTGTAAGCATTTTGGTTGACTAGATTGCAGGTGAAAAGATTAGTTTAGTATTAAATAGCATCTCTATGCCATCTCACATTATTTAGTAATTGATGTATAATACATAAACTTCCTTGCTGCATCTTTGTCATGATCTCACCAGTTTTTAAAGCAGATATGCACCTTACTCTGTCAAAATTCCTTGAATTTTAAGGCCAGATTTTTAGAAATACTTCTGAAAAGCTACCCTGCCACCCCCTCTCTTTCTTCCTAAATTTGTATAAGTAAAAAGGAGCTATTATATAAATAAAAAGACTTTAAAATTACAAAACCCAAGATTAAAAATTCAAATATTTTATGCAGGCTTCCACACTCACTGCGTAATTTTCTAAGCTTCCTTTCTAGACTTGCAGAGCTCGGGTTGTGCTGACAGACGAGCTTTGCTGAAATAGGTTTTCCATCTGCATGTGTGAACATACACATCTCTCAGGGAGTGTGTCCTCCGAGTCTTCACGGCGGTGCCTGAGCCTGGGGAAGTCTCTTTTCACTTAAATATCTCCCACTGTCGGTTTCCCATCCCTCTCCTCCTCCAATACTGCCAGGATGTGGTAGAACCCTGGCGTTTCCCAGTGCAGGTCTCAGATGGTTTCCTCCCTGCTGGGGCTCTGATCAGGGAGCTGCTGTACTCACTGCCCCTCCGTGTCTGTCCCCGCTGTGGACCTGGCTGTGAGCTTACCTGTGCAGGAAAGGAAGTACAAACAGCTGGAAGAGGAAATGCTTTCCAGCCTCTTTCATAGGTAAGAAAGGTAAATGTGGATTAGGAGGTTGGAGGTGAAACTTCATGACTGGCTGGTTTGGTAATAACCTGTGCTAATTATAAATGCACTTATATTGCAAAAGTGGTTGCACTAGGTGAAACCTAAGGTGTAGAAAGTTGAGACATCTATTTATGGGTTTTTTTCTGGAGTTTTGAAACACCAGATTTTTTTTTAATTATTATTATTGCAGTTGTTTCAAATCCCTCTACTTATATGCATTTTACAAAATTTAGGTACTTGCACTTTAATGCTGTGTGATGGTTGAAAACATTTGAAAGCAGAAAGGAAAAGCAGATTAACAACTTTATGTGGTTTGGTTACAGTTGCAAACTGCAGGCTGTAAATCTTTTAAGATCTTTTAAAATGTTTTATCTGCTGAGTTTGGAAAGGAAAAAGTCAAGTGAGAACTTCTGCAGATTGAATTTTTGCCATTTGCAGAAAGTTAATTTTCATTGTCATCTGTAATATTTCAAGTTCATTTTGTTCTGTCCCTGTTTTTCTTGCTTTTAGTAGCCAGTAGCAATCTTTTGATGCTTCAGTTGTGAATTTACTTTTTTAAAGTCTATACAAGAGCTGCTTTTTCAGCTAAAAGAAACAGGGAAGGAAATTGGGAGCAGATAACAGAATCATACCAAATTAATTGTAAATTCTTAAAATAAATGAAATACTGTGGCTCTGTATACTGGAAATGAATATTAATATAGAGTTGGCTTCCAGCCACAGAAGAAAAATGAATACTGCATTATTACACTTTCTCACAAAATTACATTGCCTTCTGCTTCAGTAATAAGAGATGCCAAGTATAACATGCTTTAGTAGCACTTCATGCCTGAAAGTATGAACATGAACAAAGGTTAAAATAAGAGCATCTAACTTTTGCTAGAAATAAGAAAATCTTTAATTCTCTTGCTTGGAATGTAGGGTTTTTTATAGAAATCTGATGTGTACATGAACATTGTTGCAGTTACTGGGGGAGATAAAACCTGGCTGAATTCCCTGCTGTTACATTTTAATATTTCTGTACAGTTTAATGGGGGGCGGGGGGCGGGGGGGGGGTGGAAGTGATCCTAGATGTGGACAAGTGATTCATTTACTCCTATAATGAAACATTTTCCAATCAAGAAAAGGCTTTATTACTCTCACAGCCTTAACTTTAACTCACCAGGGAATTAGCAAGCAGGCACAGTTATAAGAAGGCTGTAATTTTCTTTTAGTGCTGCCTATCCAAACAGGAATCGTATCTTCAGATAAGGTCTTGGTTTTGCTTTTCTTTTCTTTCTGGCTATGCAGTCCAGATGGGATAGCTTATGAAACAGTCCTTTCCTTCAGGTGAAATGCACCTGGAGCAGACAAGTGCCAACAGGTGGACAGGAAAACCACTCTGAGTTATGATACACTGCTGGTACATCTGATCAAAAACAAGTCAATATTGTTGTTTTTGTTGTTACTGCCATCAGCAGCAAGATTGCAGCCCTAAATGAGGAAGAGATGAGGCTGGAAGAAGGAATGAAAAGCTCAAGTCATGAGCTGAAGTATTACTAATCTCATTTCTAAAAGTTATTTTTCTGTCCCTTTCTCTAGCACTTTCTACATAGGCATGTCTTTCAAACTACAGTTCTGTTGCAAAAGGCAGAATGAAGGGACTACCTTGGGAAGCAGTTTGGCTCAGCCTTGGGCAGGATGGCCCTGTGAGGCCTGGCCTGGGGATCTGGGGCAGAGCAGAGCTCTCTCTGCACTGTGCCAGAGCCCGTGTCTGTCCGGTGTCCTTGTCTGTCCCATGTCCTTGTCTGTCCCATCCCATGCCTGTCCCATGTCCTTGTCTCTCCCACCCCATGTCTGTCCCATCCCATGTCTGTCCCATGTCCTTGTCTCTCCCACCCCGTGTCTGTCCCACACCATCAGGGGGGACTTCCTGCTCAGTCCCATGCAGTTGAGTCCCTCACCCTTACTTACCTGTTTCCTACAAACTCTAGGAAGTTAATTACTTTTGACACCATCTTTTTTTTTTTCCCTCATTTTTCCCCCTTCTTAATTAGGTGAAATCATCTAACAAGTTAAAAATTATCTGAGAAAATACAGAAAGCCAGAGAGTGAGATCACACGTCTTGTTTCCATAGCAAAGCAGAGTAAAAAGCATATTATACATATTATTGGTTTCTCTTCAAGCAAGTTAAGACAGATACACTAATATGCATATGAAAAAAAGATGTCAGAGCTAAACATTCTGGTGGAGATTGGTTTTTGGACGGTGCAGGTTTCAGTGTTTTAAGCTTTATCTTGCTTACAAAGTCCACCTTTTTGACTGGCTTTTGATGCTGCTTGTTTTTATTCGCCTCTGCTGCTTGAAAAGCACAAGTGCCTTGGAAGCACTGAAATAATTTTCTTTGCTAACATTCTATTTTAACTAAGGTTTAATACAATTTAAATCCATTTTATTATGAATTATTATCTACGCTTTGTCCAAAGGAAGAAGCAGCATGCTTTCCTATCTATTTAATTCTCTTTTCCTATATAGAATTAATGTTATTTGAAGAAATCCAGCTTGTCTTTGCTTCTGAATGTTTGTTTTAATGAGCATTACACTGAAAAGGATCTATTCCTCTAAATTCCAGTTATGCCAGCCAAAGAGCTGAGTGCTGAATTGGAAGCAGTTCTAAGTGCATATTCAATGTTAGTGCATTTACTAAAGAAAATACTAAATACAGATAACATACTTCGGGCCACTACAAAGATATTTGCTGTTTTAGTGTATTACTTCAGCACTTCAGCTTCCTGTCAAGCCACTCAGACATGGAGTGTCTAAGGCACATGGCACAGGTACTGAACAAACTGTAAAAGCACATCAGCTTTCCTACATGCTTACTGGGAGTATTAGTAGGACTTTGCCCAGGATAACAATTATAAGAAACTTGTACCGTGGACTTGAGTAGAAATCAACTTCTGTAATTAGTGGATTTAGGTTCTGCAAGGAGTGAAATCCATTACAGAGTCACACCAGGGCAAATAGGAGCACTGATTTAATTTCTAGCCATGGAATTTATCACAGTGAGGGCTCTGTCAGGCACCCAGTTAGTAGGAACTACTTGGTGTACAGAGGTTGCAAGCATCCACAGGCACACCCAGCATGCTGAGGCCAGACCACTATTGCCCACCCTTTGGAGGATCACTCTAAAAAGCTTCATGCTATCTTTATTTATATCATGTATACCTGATGTGGTTTAGGGTTCTTTAGCAATTTTTTTTTTCTTAATTGGTTAATGCAGGTTATGCAGAATTTTTCTGAGGAAAGCAACTGCTGCTCTGGGTCCTGTTTTCTGTCCCAAAAGATCATGCCATTTTTCAGTGGGACTTTCTGGTGCATATTTATCTGGGACATCTCTCTTTCCTTTTCTGAGAGAGGCCCAACATATCTTTTGAAAAGAAAATTGATCTAAACAGCAAGACCAAACTTCTTCTTAAAGAAGAATGTCTCTTAAGCTTTTCAACTGCATTTCCAGAAAATAGAGACTGACAGATTGCCCAGAAAATCCAGAGATACTTTAACATGCTGGCAGTGAATAACCTTTTATATATTCCCAGAGTAGTGAGGTCTGCAGGATTCTATGCTGTAACATTACATTTCTGAAACCGAAGCAAAACCACCACTATTTCAAAATGTGGAAGAACTGTGTGGAAGGATGCATGAAGAACCATTTTAAATACTGTACTTAAGTTGAAATGAAAATTTGCTAAGAAGTGTTAATGTAGGAGTCTTACAATTTAAGCAAAGAAGAGTAAAAATGCATAATTACTATGAGATGAGTAATAATATTACTATTTTGATATGCTGTCTTCTCAGTTACTGAAAAACATTCTCCTTTTTGAGGGAAATTTTGCATATTCTTGGGCTCTGTGTTCAAAAGAAGGAAAAACCCCTGTAGTGTGTAAAATGATAGAAGTGCAGTGTGTTGTGCTAAGGGCAGATGCTGTATTTTTAGAGCCCTCTAAGCTGCTACTGCAGTTTACTGTCTTTAGTTGCTGTAACCTTGGTGGATCTCAGTGGATGAGGTGAGCTGTGCTGATGACCAGTGCAATGAGAGGGGGTTTATTTCACCTTCAGCTGACCTGCACTGACAGCATTGCCTAAGGGGCTTTTCTTTTGTTAAATGTAAATCTGGGAATATTTTAGATTAGTTTATTATGATAAAGGGACCTTTGCAGGAATATGGTAGCAGAATTTGGACATGTCTTTTAAAAAACAAGCAGGCTTTATTAGTATTCTATTCCTAAATATAGGAAAACATAGAATTTATTTTTTATTGAGTTGCATTTTAAAAATCTGAATTGTTTTTCATTTCTGTTTTTTGTCAAGTGGAAGAATGCTGCCTGTCTTAGTAACATGGTTTTTTATATAGTTTTAACATTGTTTTATATTGTACTTTCAGGTCATAGTGTAAAATGCAAGTATAACTGCCTGAAGCATCTGACAATCAATGAATGCTTCAGCACTGGCTTTCTTATTGCATTTAGCGTCCTTATGATCAGATTATAAAAATTATCATAAGGTATAATGATTTTAGATTTAATATTTGTTGCCAAGTTCTACAAGCACATAATGGGTTTTATATTTGCAAGTAGATCCATTGATGCTCATGGTCTACCTCTGTGAGTAAATGGCACAGAAAGTAATAGTCTCTGCTAATTGTATATTGCATGGATGGATGTCTTGATAGCAGGAAGCATATGTAGGATGAAGGCACTACAGAAAAATGACTTACACAAGCAGCTCTGAAATATGTTTCATGTATGTGCCCACTTCCGTGTTTGTGCTAGCGTTCCAGATTGTGTTACATGGGGAAGAGAAGATAAAACTATTCAGTTTTATAGTTTTATTTACAGAGAGAAATTCTTGGCTTGTCCATCCATACTCCCATTATAAAGGCACTTAATAGTATAGGAGCTCCTAACAATGGCGAGGACACACTTAAAAATTGTCTGACCTTTTGCAGTGGTTAACTGGTGTCATCTTTATTCATCAGTGTTGTTTTTGTAGAAGAGTATTTGCAGTTGCTCCTTTTGATTTTTTGTTTGCTTGATTGTTTATTATGTTTGTGTTGATATGTTAAATGAAACTCAGGAATGCTGGATACCTTTCCAATCATAATTCATTTTTTTTCCAGGAATACTAAATTTTTTACATTTTTGACACAGGATATATTTTGTATGTGTGCCTCTGTAGATGAGCTATACCTGAAATCCACAGACATAGTATGGTAAATTGAATATGCAGTTCTTTTTGATAGTAGGAGGTGAAAAAATCCTTTTGTGTGCGAGGTGTTCCATATTTCTGCCGTTCCTGAAAGAGTCTCAAACTACTCCTTTGGCTTTCAAAGCCCAACTGTGCTAAAGCTCTGTGTGTTTCTATAATCTCTACCTCCTTGATTTCATTTGAAGTATAAAGAAATGGAGCTGTATGAATGTTAGCTCTGCTTATGGCTCCTTCTTTCAGTCAGGGAGACAATTCATCCATGTCCCAGTGACATTAAGGTAACCCCTGTAAATGTACATGATGGTGTTGGCAGTGGTAGAGGAGATTCCCTGGCTGTTCCTTCTGAGCTTGGACCAGTCCAGGTGGTTGGAAATATTTAATTCTTTTTGTTTTCTCAATTTATCCTAGTATAATAATTCTGGTGTTTTCTCGGTGTATAAAAGATGTGTGGGGGAGACTAGTTAGGAAGCAAAATGAATTTTTTTTCATCTGTTGCCTGAGCAACCCATACATGTGAGAAGCCCAGGGGGACCACATAACTTTCAGTTGTTGGATACAGCACTCAGCGAGTTTTATGAGGGATCTTGACGATGGAAGGAAAGCTGGCTTTTGTGTTCTCCCTTGTCAGGGATCTTGATGTCTCTCTCAGGAGTTAGGTAGTTTTGTTCTCTTCCAGCAGAAAGTACAATTAATGCAAGGTGCTGTTGGAGCAATTTTCTTGTTAAATTTGAACTAGGTAATTCATTTAGGAAACCTGAGAGGAAGTTGACACTGAAACCAGATTCGCCTCTTTGCTGCACTTTCAGTTGGAAAAGCAATAGGAAATGTTTGCCTTTTACAGACTTCAGTGCTGTTCCATATTGCTTCTGTTTTAACCATCTTTTGAATGAGCTTCAGTCAGATTTTCCTGTTTGCTGCTGATCCTGTGAGTGTGACTAGTTCTGCCTTCCACAGTATTTCTCCCATTGAGATTCCCTGCCTCATTTCGCTTAGGCTTGTGAATTGCCTCTAACTGCAAAATGTTACTTTAAGAATTAAGTGGCTATTTATTCTGCAACATTGTAACATTTCCCATTGAAAGTCTATTGGAAAAGTCTGAGGAATTATGGTGCTTTTTAGTGGCTTAAGATAAATATGCTTTTAGTAAACAAAACTGAACGGTTTGTTGCTTATGCTTTTGCATCATTTAATTTGCAACAGATGAAACTGGCATGCGTGAAGAGTGAAGCATGGAAAGTACTAGAGGGCAAACGGGTGGTTTGTGATGTGGATTATTACCCATAAAGATGGATAGGGTCCACAAAACATCACTTCATGTATTAATGCACCAGCTGGGGAAAAAAAAAAAATCTATCAGCATACCATATCATGCATAAACAGATTGGTTTAGGCCTTCAATTCAAATCCTGCTCAGTAATCTTCCCTATCTTTATGCAAGTCTGAAGATCTAAATATGTATATAGACCTTCCTATATATAAAAAGCATCTGTACATTTTTAAAAATTCACAATACCAAAGGCTGGAAGTCATCCATGTGTAAACTGTCTTGAAGGATTTATGATACAGTGTTTTATTCTGCAGTGTAAACTGAGTGCCCACAGAAAAACAGTCAGAAACACATCTAACCAGCAGTCTTTCCTTTACCGGTTACAAAGTAATCTAATAATGTAGCAATTATTTTATGCTTTATATTTAACAATATAACAACTCTTTTGCCATACAAATTATTTCAAATTTCACGCTGATAAATCAACGGAGTCCTGACTCAGTCCTGAGAACAATTCCTGTTATGATATTTAGTCTTATCTCTTTGATGCATTATTTCTTAGCTCTTAGATTTGTCGTGGATCCATTTTAACTGTATTTCTATGTCACCTTTTTACAAAAGGTTTTTTGAAGTATGAAGAGAAACTTTTGAATATTTGCTGTTAAAAATTTGTCATCATGTTAATATTATTTGTAACAGACTCAGTGATTCTGACTCTATCTCAGAGCCTCGTCTGTTTTGATTCTTTTTATTCCCTTTCTTATATGGCTGATTAAAAATAAAATAGAAGAATCTAGTGACAATAACTGGGAAAAACTAGTAAAGAAAATCTTTGGTCAAGGTATGAATGATTATGACATACTCAAAATTAATTCTCTTGATCCTCTTTCCATCTGGAGTAAGGGATAAGGTTGTAACAGAGGAAAAAAAAAGGTGCATTAGAAGCATTCAAGGATGTTAAGCAACAGTAAAACTCTGTAACCATTTAAATGACAGCAGCTGACTATTTGAATTAACTTTGTGTTTGGCTTAATTTTGGGTCCTAATTATTCCTAACTTACGTGAGTAGATTTCAATTATACAATACTGCAGGGATTTGTAGCTAAGGCAACTAAAGGAATCATTTTACATAAAGTACTTTTGTTCAACTGATTAGGCAGGTAAAAATGGAATGATAGAAAATGGGAACTCTTGTCTGATAAGGGCCAGTGAATTGTTACCAATGGCACTATGAAGAAATAACACGAGGAAATCTCATTATTGAAGATTTTGAGGATTTTTGGCAATGTGTTTGTATCTTGACAGGGTGGTGTTAGTTAACTGCTCACAAGCAATTGTCTGGAGTATTAACAATATCTCTATCAGTAAAAACACAGTGCATATTTTTGTGGTACATTGGTTTGGCCTATAAGAGATGGATATTTCTAGAAGCTTGATAACTAAAAATTCTGTTCTCAGAAAGACTTTTTAATATGTATTCATTTGTGCCAGTTAAGCATTTAAATAGGCAAAAGATGCTGTCTCCATTGCGTGATATTTCATGTTTTAGACATAAAATAATTTTTAGACATACAGTTCATCTCCAACATCCCCCTTATTTAGAATTACTGTTCCATGAAAATAGTTCTCAATTATGCTACATTCTTAAGATAACCTGGGGGAATTAAAAGTGAAGGAGGTATTGGAATAAAAGCCTCTGGAATCAATTCCCATTTTAATGCCCACACACATATATGCCCTTCATTGGGAATTAATTTTTCAACAAATTACCTGCATAGTTAGAGCTTAAACCTGGGTAGTTTTATGTATATATAGATAGATATAGATATAGAGATATATATTTTGACAGTGTGAACACATATGCTCAGTTAAAATTTCCTTTTTATTCCTTGAGCATTTATAAAGTCATGCTTCCTGAATTAGATCTGCAGCATAAGTAGGTGTCTCTTTTTGATGATAGTAGAAACTTCCCTAGATTTAGAATGCTTAATTTTGTTTCCCCTCCATTTTTCAAGCTCAACTTTTTTTTTAGTTTCCTCAACCAAAATATTGAAGGTTACAAGAGTGCTTATTCTGCTGACAACACAATAGCATGTCTGCTACCTAAACTATTAAGTCTGTTTTTAGAGCTGTCAGCTTTGCCTGTGTCACTTGAATATACACCTAGACCTTACAGTCAGATACTTCAGGAGAAGCACTGCAGTTGTGTTTGTTGTGTTTAGGAGGTCAGAACTTGGAGTGCCCCTGATAAGGTTAATGGAAGGCTTTGATGCTGTTTGAAGGGAGGAAAAAACCCCAGTCATAAAACATGGTTAAAATGTATAACAGCAATTTCTAAATTAGATCCCAAATAAATGCTTAAAACAATAAAATCAGACAATAATAAATGCCCATGCGTCTCTTTCCTCTTTCTTGACAAATTCCAGTTTTTTATGGAAAATTTGTATTTTCGATCATGTGTCTGCTGTTAACATATTAATGTTACCCGCTTTCAATTAGTACTGCTGACAAGTTATTTAGAAAAGTCTCTGGAGCATGGGGAGATGTGTACAGCTTCTCTGTGTCTGGTGTTTGCTTTCCAAAGTGCAAGTATTAAGATTTAATTATCAGAAGATGTTTGCAGTAGGCGGTGTGCCTCGGAAAGCCCGTCAAGGGCGGGACTGCAGGTGCCCTCTGTGCAGCTGGGCAGGGGGACCTTCCTGCCTTGGGACTCCTCAGGATGAGCCTCGGGGCTCTGAGCTGCAGGGTTTCCATCTGACGGTGGGAGGAAGGGTTGACTCCTGCTCTGTCACTCCATCAGACCCCCTGGGGTCTCTCTGGCACCCCTGTGGAGGACTGATGCAGGAGGCAGGACCGGCAGGAGACAGACTTTGTTTCTCTTTTAGGAAGAACTTGCCCCCAGCCTCTTCCCTGAGCCATGTCCCCCAGGCATTTGACAACTGGGAGAGGTGTAGGTCATGGTGGAGCTGTCAGAATGCTTCACCCTTAACTAGATGAAAAACCAGGGAGATCTGTGCATCCACTGAAGCTTGGGAAACCGTTGTGCCAGCTGAACGGGCATTTTCTTTTCAAGACAGAAAACTGGTCTAAAACATGCCATTCTTTGTTAGAATACAGGACCAGTTTGATTTAATGCAATTAATGTTCCTTTGTGGGACCCTGTCATTTAAAGTCAGAGTATCTAGAGCCTGATTCTCCTTGATTTAGTTATGAAGATGGTGAAGGGTATCCCAATTGTCTGCAAGGGTTTACAAGTGCAAATATGAGCACAGCCTATATGTCTTTTCATACAGGGTGTGGTTGGGTAGATCCAGAGTTGCATTTGATTTCTGTCCTGAGGAGAGAAACAAGATTTTTCCAAAGGGTTCATTTCCCAAGTAAACTGGCACTTCCAAGACTACTTCAGGGATTTGAAGCATTACTTTTACTGGAACAGAGATTGCCTTATTGTATCTCAGTCCTTCAGATTTTTTTCTTTCACTGGTAGTCAGTACTGGAAGTCTCAGAGGAAGATGCCAAAATACTTAAATGCACAAAGTAGCCTGCTTAGAGTGTACATTCTTAATTATCCACTGTCACTGAGTACCAGTAGATATTTCTTGACTCATTGCTTAAGATTTAAAGAAAAGTATTAAAGTTTTAATTTTGGGTTTTGGAGTGCATTACTGTGGCCGTGAATCTCCTTGTCGTTTGTCAGCTTTACTGTTTAAAGACATTATCACAGAGCATATTTCTCCATCTCTCACTTCTCAATGCATTTTCAGATCATTTAAGGAGTATAGTAAATAATACTGCTTGCTGCCTCATAAATTTTGCCATCTAGTTCTGTCCCTCTCCATCATCCTTTTCTGATGATCCACGCCACCTCACAGACCTCAACTATGCAGAGGAAATCATTCTGCTTCTCTGCATTGTCTTCCTTAGCCTTAGTCAGTCACTTAATTCAGCAAACTCATCACTTCTGACACAAAAGAAGCTTCCTACTTTTGTTGTACTTGAGAAATTTCTGGTTGTGAAATCATTGGAAAGCATTTTGGAAAAAACACCTGTGAGTTTAAGATGTGTACACAGGCATGGGAAAACATACCAAAGAGTCAAGAGACAAAACCAGCCATAATTTGTCAGTTTGTTTAATTGTATATATTGGTACAAGTCATAGTGGCAGATACTTTCCTTTAATTTCGCAGCACAGCTATAAATTTTTCTATATCTAATTGCAGCAAACCTTTTCTGCTCAGCATTTTTTTTTATTCTTGCTGAGCAAGTAGTGTATTCATATAAAAAATACTTTTATATATAAATTTGGTTTACGATGTTTAAGGGCTTCTAATTTTCCCTTTAAACTCGAGCTTAATTCTTTATATATTTTTTTAATGGGAAGATTTTATGGCCAACACATGCCCCATAAGAAAAAGAAGAAGCTACAGATGGTCCAGAGTAGAGGGTCTGTTTCATACATAAAAACTTCATGTCAGCATTTCAACAGAGCAGTTTCTTAGGGTATCTCTGTTATCACTGACACTTTCACATTGACAAGCATATGGGATGTAGTGCTGAATGTGTAAATTGAAATGATCACATCTAGCATTTCCCTGTACCAGGTGCCAGCTTGCTGCTGCAGCTCTGCACTTAATGTTGAAGGAGGAGTGCTAGGAATAGTTTCATTTGCTAATTACCTCATCCCCAGCACATAGTCCTTGGGCAAACAGCTTACCCAGGTGTTTTTGAGAACACCTATCTGGACAGTTCAGGACTGCAGGTGGTCCTGTGGTGACAATACAGAGTGCAGAACATGTAAGAAATCTCCATCCATCTGTGCATGAGGGTTTTTTTCTCTCTTTTTTTTTTTTAAGTCTTCAGTGAAGAACAGAAGATAAATTTGTGAGAATTTCTCTCCTTTTAAAGTTTGTGTGAAAAGCAGAAGACTGCTATTCCACAGCCCAAGAAAAACGTGTGCATGTGTGTGTTATGTTTGAGGGGTTTGTGATAACAAACCTGATTGTCCTGTCCTGTGATTTCAGTGGCAAGAAAAGAATGTACATGCTAGTGAGAGTTTTGCAAGGACCTGCAAGTTAAAATAAATAAAATGTGGTGGTTTAAGGAAGTGGTAGAATCTAAATTGCCTTTCAGTACTCCTTTTCCAGGATCCAGTTTAACAGGATTATATAATTTTACTAATAACACTTTGATCTGTCATTTATACAAAAAGGCAGGCTTTCCAAAGCATTTGCCTTACATGTTCTTTTTGGGCTAGACTTAATCACTTGCAGAACTGATAATATTTTCTCATTCTTTAAAAATTCATATTAGAGTCTTACGCTTAATAGGACTGTGGTTTGAGTACAGAATGTTAAAAGGAGCCATTTAATTCATAATCCAGTAATTCAGACAGCTAAATTATCCCTCTCTTTACCTGATATTTATTAAAATGAATCCAAAGAATCTTCAGAAATGTTGCTGTCATCCAGTTGCCCTTTTAGGGTTCTTCATTGCTGTATACAGCATTCCTTACTGTGTATAAGTGCAACATCTGTTTGTTTATGATTTCTCCTTGCATTTTTCACCCTTCTTATAGGAGTTACAGTTTTCATTCTTAAGCATTTTATACAGGCTAAAATTCATCGTGTTTCCTCATGAATCTGAGTGAACTGAGCATCTCAGTTCTATGTTTGCCCAAGACAATTTTACTAGTAGTTCACCTTTACATTTGTTTTATTTCTTGCCTCTAGTTTTCAGTGTTTACTAGCACTCAAAAGGTGCTACACAGCAACTTATTAATTAAAGAAAAAACACCCCACACCTAAGAAACAAAACCAAGAATAAAAAGCACCCCCAAAACCAGCCCAAAGGGAAAAAGAACCCCCAAGCTGTAGTCCCAAATGAAGTGAGGCTGCAGAAATACCTGAGCATGCAGTTACTCTATGCAAATCAGGCTGCCTTAAAGCTCGGGGTGTGGGGTTTTGTGTCATGGAGTAGATCTCTTCTCTTCCCGTGTCTGAGCTACTGCTAGTACATGTTCTGTGCAGAGGTCAGTCTGGTCCATGGCCTTGGGGTTACAGTGTCCCAGTTTGTCAGTGGGGCAGTCTCAGGAGTCTGTGCCCTGCTCTGGAACTGGGGTGTTCCTCCTGCAGCCCCAGCACGGCTTCATCCCCTCAGCCCCTGTGCTGACAGGAGCTGGGGCTTGGCCCCAGTCCAGCACCAGCCTGGATTGTTTCCAAGCCCTGGGAGTGGCTGGGCATTGCTGGAGACATGCAATGCTGCTTTGTGATGGATCAAATTAACTCTGAAACTATTTCCTCAATCTCCCGTCAGTGTTCTTGTTTTTACAAAGCTTCAGTTTTCTGTCCTAAGAGCAGGTATTTTTAAAAGTGTTGATAATGCTTAGAGATGGAGGCAGCTGCTTCATTGTAGGTGCACGCTGTGGGTTCTTAGGTGTTACTGAAAGTGTGTTAATGGATGCCATTAGGCATTGTACCTGTATTTTAGGTGCCTAAAACATAGTTATGAGGCTGTGAGAGTGCTGTTTTCCAGCTCTTGTTTCTGATGAAGTTCATTAACCTGAAGGAAATGGGTAAATAACAAAGACCAAAAAGCATCTTGAGCCTAGGAATTTATTCCGGGCCTCTGAAGAACTCATTTACCTTGTTCAAGGGGTCACTTCTTTCTATGACTCCTAGGCCAGGAAAAACAGGTTTTTTCAGAGAATGCCTCCAGGCCAGGTAAGGCCCCAGACCTTTTAACTCTGATTTTCATTATAATGCCTTTCCCAGTCCAGGCATGAATAGACATCTGGGAAGCAATTTCTTGTCTTTCTGATATTTGTTGTAGCAGTTTCGTGTGTTTTACTGTGAGATTGATCATGTAGAAACAATCTGAATTCAGAGAAAACTGGACACTCGCACAAACCCACAATTTTTTCACTCCTTTCCAAAACCCACAATGCAAAAATATGGCTCTAAATTAAACAAATGGGAAATATTCATGGTGAAATATTTTGTATTGGAAAAAGATTTAGTGATTTTAAGAGTAATGTTTATGACATCATATTTTAAGAACAGTAATTATTAAAATTAAGAAAAATATTAAATAAAAATTCTAATCTTACATACTAAACAAATTCAACTTCTATATCCTTTCATTTAAATTTACTACTTGCCTTTAGTACTGTGCTGTGTTATGTCTTATAACTTCAGTGTAATGATTATGTGAAGGATGGTTTGGTTTTTTCAATTTTTGCGCTGGAATGTGTGTTTCTTTTGGCTTTATACTTTCTTTTTGCTCTCCAGCTTTATATCATTGTGACTATTTTGAAGATTATGTAGGAGGAGATAGAGGTTGAGCTACAGAAATAAACTTTTCCATTGTTTTCATCATACATCATTCATCAAAGGTGTTTCCTATGGTCAACATGTAATCTCCTTTGTTCTGTCAACAGTCAAAAAGTATCTAAGCACATTATTGTGCAGGTCAGTTCTATTTCAAGATACAGCCATCACTATTCTCACGTATTTTCTTATGATTTCATTATTCACATGGTGAGCAGTTGGTACCACAGGGATGGCACTTTCTGTGCTCAGGTTGTGCTGTTCCCTGCAGAAGAGGCTGGATCCATGCAGGAGGCAATAGATCAGCTATTTTAAGAAACACAGACTGTATTCTTTCATCTTTAAACATGGCATATTTTCTGTTACTGAATCTTACTGGATCTGAACAAAGGAATTAGTTATTACAACTGTAGCAGAATTGCAGATTTGTTTTGTTAACTGCTTTCACTTAAGTTTCAGCTGGAGGAAACTGCATTTTGTAGTGACAAGACTTCCCAACTGGTAAAAAACAGTAATGGACAGGCAGTATAGATGCTAGCCAAAGCACTAAAAAAGAGCCGTTATGCCTAATGGCCACATGTGAGCTATGTCTGTGCTGAATATTTCTAAATATATGAGATTTATAATCTGAAGTTCTGTGTTATAATAAATCTTGAATCTCATTTGAATGAAACATGATGCCCAGGTTCAAGAAGTGTTGTGTCCTACTGCTATCCTACTTTATTTCATTTTTTTAAAAAATAATTTTTTACTCCAGCAGGCAGAAGGGGGAAATACAGATTTCCATAGCTGAATTTGATGTGACTAGCTTTGGAAATTGTGAAAGGCAGAGATGCCTAATAGGAGAGTTTTGATGGAAGGGAGAGGAATGTAGCCCTAAGCAAGTGCTGTGAGCAGCCCTGGAGGGACTCCATCCTTAACAAAGGAACAGAGAAATGTAGCTGCGAATCACTCTCTGACTCAAGTTAGCTGTGGGTAAAGGAGGAGCTCAAAAACCTTCAAGTAAACCAAGACAAGTGCAAGAGCTAGGAAAGGTTTGCTTGGGAAGGAAGCTCTACTCTTTTGCTTTTGTATTTTACTTAATTCTTTTCCATTTTCTAATCAAGGACTCTTTCACACCTCTCAAGTTTTTAAAAACGTTTACCTACCTAACCTGTGCAGGGTGTGTTCAGGACATGGGACCGGCAGCACTGGGATGCATTTCTTGCTCAATTGCCAGCAGCAGCCTGGCAAGTGGGATTATGAGTGTCAGACCAGAGAAAAATGTTCCCCTGGCTGATGCCTCACAGGCAGCAAGGTGCCCCGTTTGGCAAGAGGCAGATTGCAACAAGGCAAGAAGTTCCTGCGGGGTGGGAGGAAGGAAATGCAGGAAAAGCTGCAGCCTCTCAGGCCAAATGATTGCATGCAAGAGACTTTTGTAATGAGTAACATGCAATTTCTCACATGGAACCTCAAAATAATGAAAAACAAATACTGCAGCTTTTCTAGTCCATTTTTGTGAGGTTTGGAGTATTTGGAAGGTGTCTGAGGGAGAAATGCTTTTGTTCACCTACTCCAGCTTTCTCCACAGCTTGAGTGGGGTTGATGCAAAACAAACAAAACCACTTAGCCATATGAACACAATATACTTCTAAACAAAGAGTAGAAACAACTGAATTAGCACTACAATTAAAATATGTCTGTAGTGTTTTTTACGTTGTTGATGCTCTAAAGGACTTAGAAATGGTGACATGTATCTTGCATCTCTCTGAACTGGGTTGTTAGTTGTAATAATCTCATGAAAGATCAGAACCCTCTCAATTCCTCATTGTCTGGAGGACTTTCATTTTCTCTCTGATTTCTCCTTCAGTTGTTTTTCTATATTTCTGGCTTGTCTATAATTTAAAAAAAAAAAAAGAAAAAAATTTAAAGCTCATGTCTATTTTATTTTGCAGTGTTTCCCTTTGGGGCAATTCTTAATCTCCCAGAAGCATCAAAGCATTCAAGTTAATGTTGATTTAGTGGCCAGTCCAGATAAGAGAGCATTCTTTAGTGCATATTCTTGTATCTTTTTTTCCCCTTTCACCCAGTAGGATTGTGGATTTCTAGAAAGGTTTGGACTTTAGGTTGCAGATGTGTTCAGCTGCTAGTCTCTGCCTCCCACCAGCCTACCCTATTTCCTTGCCAATTCAAACAGCACTTTCCAGATTTTCTTAATGAAATTCAGTTACCTTACTCAGCCTAAAGTGAGTACTAGAGGGATGTATTAATTTAACCTAGAAACCTGATCTGTGAGTTATCTCAGTTCTATCAGCCTGGGTGCTTGTTCGGACTTGGATCCAAGTCACAGGAGTGAAAATTCCTTGCTGGAAATTTTAACTGCAATTTCCAGGCATAGCTAGCATTATCGAAATATGAAAGAATTTAGTTGTCTCATTACTCTTCACTTTACAGAGGTGAGAGGTGTGTCAGCACCTTCCCAAAATGAGTAGAAGTCTTTAAGAGTGGGGTTTTTTATTATTGGTTAAATTTAATCTCTTCCCTAGGTGCTTGTTAGTTTTTGCCTTCTTTACCAGTTAAAGACTCCTACTGAAATACATTAGAAGCCATGCTGTGCATCTGGGGACAGTGCATGGCCCTTTGGAAGAGTTTTGCTGTAGGGTCTCTGCTGCTGTGGTGCAAGTCTTATAATTTGAAATACATATTCTGCATTTTAAAGCATAAGAGAAGTGGAAAAAAAAAAGACATAGCTATGAAGTTTTTTTTTCATCTGCATGGAAAATGTGGTTCTCTTCTTAATATTGTTAATGCAGTTAGTAAGAAAAAAACCTGGCTGAAACAAAGATATGTATCTGTAAAATTCAAAATAATTGGCATTAAGGTAGAAAAAAAAATAGTCACTGAGATGTAGTTTATTTTTAAAATTAAGGCTTTGAAGTTTTTTAAAAAGTGTGGTTTTTATTTTGACATAATTATATACATGTTACCAGCATTTCAGTGAAGACGACATTTCCTGAAACAAAACACATCATTTATAAAGGCTGTTGAAAACTCAGCTCTCAAATTATTCTGACTTCAGTGGTATGAATTACACACATAAGCAGAGCCTTTAACACAAAATGACTGCAGCACCAGCATCATCTTTCATCTCCTTTGCCTGCCCTGTCTCACACTTATTCCATTGCTCTAAAAGGTCATATCTGTTAGTGTAAATGGTCTTGTACCCCAGGACAAGTAATAGAAAGGAAAGACAAAGGAGTCTCTATTATGGAGGATTATCAGTGTGTTGCTTTGTCTATATTTCAGTAATTATTAATTAAATTACTAAATCCTTCAGCTACTGACTGTAATAAAAATCTGAGTTTATGCTCATTTGCGATTGAAATAAGCCAGTGTGACCACTTAAAAAGCATGTTACCCATCTCTCCATCCCTGGGACCTGTTTTCTACTTTAGGTTGCCCCTCCCTACAGAAATGTGGTCTGAACCCTGATCAGTTATTCAGCATGGGTGATCCACTAGCACGAAAAAAAAAAAGCAAGCACACACCACAAAACACCTAGCCTAAACAAGGGAGGAGCAGCAAAGATGAAAGGCAAAGTCTTTTTTTCACCTTTTTTTTTTTTTTTTTTTTTTGTGGTGATGCTTGTTTATGCCCTTTGAAAATATTTCCTTAATCTTTTTAATCTCCATTTGTAGCTGGAGAATCAGATCCTTCCAAAGCAACAGGATGTGAGGATAAAAATTGAAGAATAGAAGCCATGATGTTTTAACTTCCACTTTTGGGAGGAAATAAGAGATTTTTATGACTCTTTTTATTTAAGGAGAAAAATAGAACCCAGGTTGGATTTGATCTTTTAAGTATTCCCTTGCTTACAGTTTTGAGGTATTATCAGTTTTATAGGTGGATTTAATTTCCATGGAGTAAAATTGGTGCTAATTTCAACATGTGGCAGGCTACTGTGATGTTATTTCTTTTGCTGTTTTACAATTTCTTTTTCTGTTCTACTGCTTGATTACTTTTATTGTAAACCCACAAAACAGCTGGCATAATGCACAGATTAAAATTACACTTTTACAAGAATGATGAAGTGTTAAACTACTTTTACTCTGACATTCTGGGCGGCTAGATTTTAATTATTTGAGCAAAGTTGTTAATTCAGCTCAGTAAAAGCCATATCCACATGATAGATGTAGATGTCAAAATGCCACAAAGGGTTCCCCGCCTTTGATTAGAGGTGTTACTATGAAGTTAAACCCAGATTACAAGAACATCTTAAATTCTATTGATTCTGTCATCCTTTTTTCTAATGTGCTGTTCAAAATCAATGTTTAAAAAAAAGAAAAAGGCAAAGAATGGCACTATATTCCCCCCTAGACCAGCTGGTTTCTCTGTGAGTTACCAAGAGATAGTCTCCACGTCTTTCACTCAAGAAAGAACTCAATGAAACAGGGATTTACTCTGACTCGGCTGTCTTGCTTTAAGTTTCATTTTGTTATACATGCTTCACCCATCTTGGGATGTTGTATTGGAGCATGTGCTTGGGGGATGCAGCTGTCAAGCATTATTTCAGATAAACAGAGCCCCAGCTACATCCTATCAGAGAAACTGTCCAGAAAATCAGATACCGCTTCTTTTGAGGTTGGCTTGACTTTTGCTTACACGAAGCACAAAAGAGCTTGCAGAGAGGAAACACAGTCCTTGGCACATTTTGACTAGTTGCAAATTCATGAATACTCTGTATTCTGTCTTTGTTTAAGGCTTAGTCCTTATGACCCCAAGCGTTCAGTTACTCCCTTCCCTTTCCATTACCTTGCGGCTTCTTTTCTCAGGGAGATAACAATGGTAATTCTCCTATGCAAATTATGCAATCCTTAAAGGCAGCATTCTTTAAAAAAGAATCGGTAGTATGTTAGGAATAAGAAGAGGTAAAGAAAGAAAAAAGCTCTCGGTGTAATGGGAGTAATCCTGCAGAGGACAGGTCACACAAAGTGGTTGCATCTTTTCCTTTTAAGTGTGTCTTCCAGTGTGTTTTGTTTGAACCTTAAGGGCATAACCTTCTTAGTAGGAATAGTTAAAGTTCACAGCTTATAGGATAAATATACCTATCAACCTTTAGCATTTGAAAATGGAAATGCAGTTAGGAAATGTCTACTGTATTGAGCAGAATATTTTACTTCTAGCATTGCGATTCTAATCTTAAAACTCTGCATCTTGCACAGCAGAATAAAAACTGGAACCAAACTTAAGCCAGTTGACCTTGTCCTGCTTACAAGTAAAACTTCTACCATGAGATTTTTTCCTAAAAGCAAATATTAAAATCGTCATGCTTTAATTATTAAAAAATTTCTTTTAGTTAGGAATTCTGCAGAAACGTAATGTAAATGTTATGTTCTGTGACTTGACATTCATTGCATTTCAAATTTTATGCCTCAAATGGATGTCTTAAATAGGAATTAAGACAAAATAATTTTTGCTTTTTTCATTTAAGTAGTTGCTGGGAAAGAGGGAATAGTCTAAAAATACCATCTTGTAATCATGAATTAGAATGAGTTATGCCAAGTAGCTGTGGAGGCCATTTAGTATTTCAGAAACACAGCAGGGGAGCTTTTTTAAAAGACATAATTAAAAACAAAGGATGATATAGGCTGTTATGGATCTTAGGTCCCAGGCTTCCAGAATAATTGTAAGTGCCTCTAAAATACCTCTTTCTGTGGTTGCCTGTTAGCATGTGTCACATTTCACTTTAGGCAGTATATTTGAACGTGGGGATTTCAGTCAGTTACGACTGTGTTGGTCACTTCTGCATTATTTTTGCTAAATATTGTTTGTTTGGGTTTAGATAATAGACCTTTTGAGAGAATATTTCAATAATGTTCGTGGGTTTTGCTGTTTGGGTAATCTTACCTTAACTAAGAGAAAGACTGAACCTTACCAGTATAGGTGAAGTTACTTCTATTGTTATAAATGATGAAGTTGTTCAACTGAATAAAGGTCAGTATTTTTTTTTCACTCGTTGTCAAATTGTATGTGAGTTGTTTGCAATCATCTCTCTACTGCTTTAGGCACAGAGAACTGTGCTTTAAAACAATTCTGCATAGCTACACAGAGGCATAACTGAAATTTCATTGTAGTATCAGCAGTTTTAGTAGGGGCTGTAGTATTGGAGGAAAATTTCTTTGCCACTAGCAGTGAAGATTAATGGGCATCTTTAAAAGACAGAGAACATAAACGCATGCATAACGCTTTCAATAGTATAACAATATTCCTGAAAAATGTTAAATGGAATTTTGAATTGAAGCCTTGTTTTCCTTATTGCAGTGTTGATCTGTAATCATATATACTGTCTTGAATTCCAGTGACATATTCACTGCTGCAGACATGGGTTAGTAATGCTGCGACACCAACCATTGGCATCTCTAAACAGGATATTGTCTAATATAGTTTATAGCTTCATTCCCTGTGCCATTAAATAAATAAAGCATTCAGTGTGTGCATCAGTGCCATCAAGCATGAATACCCTGGTGGACTGGGAATTAAATGCCAAGTGAGGGTCAGAAGCAACAAAGGCTGAATAACATTCAGCAAATGTATACATATTAGGTAAGAACAGTGCCCCTGATGCAGAAGAAATTGAATAAGCACCTTGCAACGTCTAGATGGAGCATAAAGACTTCTTTTGTTTGCCTGAGCTGCTGTCATTGACTCAAGTAGAATATTCCATTATTGAAGGAACTGAACAGTAGTTTATTACAGGTAAAAAGAAATCTTGGGATCCCAAATTCTGTTGTGCTATTATACAGTCAGGCCTGATCATTGTTCAACCTGCAGCCCCTCAGGCCGAATGGACTAGTAAAATATATTTTGCAGTATGTTCTCTTAGCTGGCAAAACTTACAATCACTGTTTTGTCAGATTTTATGTTTTGAAATACAGTTATAATTTCATATTCTTACAAGGAATGCCTCCGTGCTAGTGGTGCTAAGTTTCCTTTTTTCCTACTAGTTCAGTTTTGGTTCTGTGAAATACTCTGCTTTCTCCAAATATGAAATAAATACGCTAAGAGAGAGTATTACATTCTGGTGGACCAGCTTGAAGTTACTGCTGAAGCAGCTTTTCCTCATCTAATTTAAACTCCTTTTTTCTGAAAATATCAATTATGTTTTATGTTATAATATAAATGTAAAACAATGTGTCTAGCTAAAGTTCCTAGAGGCTGAATAGAGTTGTTTCTTGATTGGGTTATATTTGAACAGTTCCAGAAAAAATGCATTCTTTTCTATATACTTAAACTGGTTGCTCTTCATTATTATAGTTTGGCTTGCTTCATATTACCCTGTAGTGTACAAATATCCTAGAAATATTATTTTTGTTATTAAGAACTAGCAGGACTGAGGGCTTAAAATAGTTACTCTCTCTGCTTTGCTTGCCTAAAGTATGAATAATGAACTTTTTTGGCTAATCTAATGTAGATCATTTTATTTTAGCATTCTAGGAGCCTCTCTATGCAACTGAAATGAAAAGGCAAAATTTGTATTATGAAACCTTTCTTAAAACAGAGGGGCAAAAACTAATTTTGTGACTTCGTGGTAAGCTGAATCAAGGGATAATTATTGCTTTGGATGGGTAGGAACCTGGAATGCTTGAGTACTGATAACTATGTTCCCTTTTTCTTTTTTTTCTCCAGTCTTCATATATAAAAATTAAGTTGGTTGTAATTCTAACACTGGGCTAGGAGAATAATAGTTAGCAGGAAAAAGCATTGTTATGACAGAATTTTCTACTCAGTTATTTTAATGTGTTCTGCACAAAGACATTCAACAGCCAAAAAAGTCTGTGAATTGCCTGAATTGATGGGAATTAAATAATGAAAATTAAATGAAATTTGTTTAGGAAATAAAAATGGGGGGAAAAAATCAATAATGCATCAAACTGTCATAAGAGGCTATTCAGCTTCTTGCATAGTTTTAGTAACTTATCTCCTGAACTAAACTGGTGGATGTGCTGATATATGATAATACACACTTACCAAATTCTGTAATTTAATCCATACTGTAATTCAATAGCCTTTTGCCTAAGATGTTGTAATCTCTTTAGGATGTACTTATCCATGAAAGTAGAGCCTACCAGCCTATTCGAGACTGTATGTGAGTGCGGAATTTCGTGCCCTTTTAAGTAGTCCGATGCCCTTCTTGTTAGGTGGTTTAAAAGATCTGATTTTGGGATGTCGTGTTTCCTTAAAAAAACCCTGAAATTAAATACAGGTAAAATAATAAAATTAAAACATCATGGTAGTTGTTTTATTCCTGCAGGTGAGAGATTTCAGGGCAGATCCTCATTAAATGAGAACAAGTTTAATTGCGATGCCTTCGCTACCAGGGAATTCAGTGCTCCCTTTCTCTTATTAAGATATGTTTTGTTTTCCTGAGAGTCTGAAAATAGACATATAAACCCTGGAATTGACAAGCATGTAGTGCCTCCACTAATTCCTACCTCTGTTTGTATGCTCAGAGCTAGCAGAAACATAAACAGGTACAATTCTGGGTACTTTAAGGCTTTCCTGTACTCTCTTTCAATGCCCTTTATTAGTCAATAGGATAACAAAAAGGTTGAGCGGCTGTCTTGATTACTCAGTAGCACAATGTCTTTGGCCAGAGCTACAGTAGGTTTGCATCTGGTCATATAAAAAAAGTATCCAGTATTCATCAATCTTTTTATGGTTTTGAAAGTTTGATTCAGGTGTGTAAACCCAGCAATTTGTTGTAATGAGGGCTGAGTGTTTAAAATTATAACAAACAAGATTTTTATATGATTAGGACTGCTCACTGCCTAAACAGGAAAAAGAAATTGTCCATATTATCGTATTTTAATGATTCTCTTAGTTTCCTGGAATAAATGAAATACTGAAATACAGACAATTACAACTACAATAACTGAAGTAACTGAAATACAGATACTTTTGTATTGGAAGGTAAATTCAAGAAAACTGCATAATGAGATTTGACTATTTTGAATCCAGTGAATAGTTTAAAAAAAATCACTTGAAAAGGTAGCAGTTGGAATAAAAAACAAATTGGCACTTGGCTGGATGTAAATGCAGACTGCAGAATCTGTAATAATATTTTTTACCTTTGTGAAGTATTTGTGAAGTCCTTACTTTATTAAAAGAAGTAATCTGGATCTAACACCTTCTGTAGAAGAGCAGCATCGAGGTTAGCTTGTGGACATGTTCCCTGTCCACCTTTGTCAGAGTCTGATGCCTCACACAGATGGACACAAATATTTTTAATTGTAAAAAGAAACTCTGAAGACAGACTATGAAATGTATTTTTAGGCTCTACAACCTTAGGTTAGTAGCATTAAAATGTGTTCTATCTTCAGTCAAAAAGATCTTTTCCTCTTCATTTTCAACCTCTTCAATCCAATCTGTGTATAAAAGATGCCATTTTTTAACATTCTTGTGGAGTTCATAACTATAAATAAAAACATAATTTATTAAAGTTGTAATAAGTGTATTGTATCACTGTGATGAACACGTTCAATTTGTGCTTGTAAGGCACAATTTCTTCTTAGGCATCCTGTAATCTCTACTTCATTATCCAAACAAGATTTCAACTTCCTTTTCAAGTACATCCTCATGATTAATTGGGCTATTAGCTAGAAGGCACCTCATGTGCCTGAAAGGATAATGGAGCACTGATGTTTTGGGATGTGTGTTTTGTTGTCCAGAGACCAGAAGAGACACCCCCAGGATTATGTCTATAACAGACTTGAGATACCCTGTTCATACTTTAATAAGCAATTGGAATGGGTAATCTGGTAATGCATCATTGTAAGTAGTGAGTCGTAATTGCTAGAAAATAAACTGGGATCTTATAAAACAACTGTATGCACGCACTTGTGGATTTTCCCTGTAGATCTGGAGCCAGGAGTTGAGGCAATCACATTTGTACAAGCACGTTTCTACTGAGAAAAACAGAATAAAATAAAACATGTGACTAAGCTTTCTAAAAGTAGTGTTCTTTCAAGACTCGTAGCCTCTGGCTAAATTCACATATCCTGTGGAAAATAATGTAGAATAGCAATTTTCTCATAGATATTTTTCCCTATTTTAGGAATAGCTGGAATGCCCATACACAATTTTAAAAACATAAGTACCACTAGAGTGTATCAATAAGTATTGATGAACCACTGACTAGTACCTTTCAAAATACTTATAGCATTTGAATGATGTAGCTGTAGCTACAAAGAATACCAAAATAATTAATATGTTAAATGGCTACAGAGAAGTATTTCTGATGATCTTTCTTATTTTTTTGTCTTTTAATTTTTTTTAACTTTATCATTAGGAATGGTGGGCTCTGACATTCCGCTGGAAGATCCTTAGTCTGATAAATTACCAAAACAGTGCTCAGGCTGTCAAACACTTGTTCCCCAAGAAGTAACCTTTTCGTGTCCTGGACTGGCCACTTGGATTGTTTGTTTCATACAAAAGTTCAGGGATTCGTATCATACATGCACATTTGTCACAGTATGTATCCAGGGTGAACTTCGAATTTCAAAACTGGTCAGAAAGAAGTGCTTTCTGTGTTTAGAGAGCAATGAGTGTTTCTCTTTGCTTTAGAATGTGCTGCTTTCAAATGTGCCCAGCTTCTTGGAGCTTTGTCTTACGTTCTGCTTGCCAAGTTTGCAAGCACAGTTGCTAGTGAGCTTTGTCTGTCCTGTAGGTACTTAAACACAAATCATCTCTTCACCCTCTATTTTGTACCCTGCATTACTGGAATTTGTAGATTCTGAGCCATTTCTGTAATGTAATAGATGTTTCTCCTCAGAGGAGCTGCAGGTTTCACACATGGAGCTCTCAAGAGCCTCCAGACCCTCCCTGCACCCCTGTGACCTCCCACACACAACATGGGGCCTCAAGAACCCAATGGGCTCCCAGCAGAGAACACCCCTGACACACTGTTACCCCTCATTCAAAGGGAGAACGCTCCTGGCTCAGTATGTTCAGCCTCCTCTGATCAGAAACATCACTGTGGATCCAAGACAACTTCATAAAACATTTTCTTGAACAAAAAAATAAGTCAGTAACATTTACAGTAGGTAAATTGCTCGAGTCCCTGCTGCGTCCACATGTCCTCCCAGTCTTGCCCTTCCCAGAACAGCAGAAATGTGGCATTTCAATGGGCCTGGCCATGCAAATGCAGACAAGCATTACTTTGCTGTTCAGTTTTATTCTTCTTGGTTTACACCAAGTTCAACAGCTGCCTGAGTACACTGTGGCATAAAACTGAGTGTGCCCAGAGCTGCCCAAGTGTGTAACTACTCACTATTAACATTATGCTTCCTCACCCTCCTTCAACCTTGAAGACAGGCAGTATAGTATTTTACAAGCTAATTGTGCTTGG
The DNA here is from genome assembly GCA_024734555.1 of Trochalopteron elliotii. Taxonomy (NCBI): domain Eukaryota; kingdom Metazoa; phylum Chordata; class Aves; order Passeriformes; family Leiothrichidae; genus Trochalopteron; species Trochalopteron elliotii. Next base: position 4,175,194 of record JANPWX010000080.1, on the reverse strand, counting down.
TCTTGCTGAACTGTAAAACAATAAAACGTAAACACTGATTTTGAAATCTGAGCTAGAAGAGCAAGCAGTTTAAATACTGACTGACTTTGAAACTGGAGCCGAAGAACAGTTTTGCCCAGGCACGCAACCTGGAGTGCTGCATTAATCCACCCGATCTGTTCCCGGCTGCTCCCTCCCGAGGTGTCAGGGGCTCTGTCTGTGTCATGCCAGCTGGTGAGGTACACTTGTTGGGTTGGGGATGGCTCCCAGCCAACCTGCATCGCTTCCAAACATGTTGAAGTGAGTAAAATTTGGATTTGAAGTATTTAGTTACTCTGAGCCAGATATTCAAGGTTTTCTTTTTCCCGTCCCTGGTGGCAGCCCTTTTGTTTTTTTGTGCTGGAAGAAGCAAAACTTGTGGGCTGCTGCTTTGAGACTTGAGCAAAAGTTTCTGATGAACACCAGATGAAGAAATACCATCTTTTGTAAATGTTTATGTTACAGTTAAGAAATAATTTCTTCCTAAGCACCTGTAGTTTTAGACAGTAGAGTCTACCTAACAGTTTGGGGATTTTTGATTTCTTAGTACTTATTTGTACTTTTGTTTTGACTCTTGGGCTCTCATTAGTTTGGCAGATGTCTTGCTCTGAAACTGTGCGATGCCTTTCTGGAAATCTAATCATACAAATGGGACTGTACAAATCGATTGAGATACTCTATTCAGTTTGGTTTTAGTTTTGGCCTTTTTCTTTGGCATATATGTATAGCTGATCTTTGCATTTTTTCTTTTCAGTATCAGTTTTTATCAGTAAGTAACTGCTAATTATGGAAACAGTAATCTTTAGACACTTGCAGTATTGGACTGGGAGGTTTGGAGATACAACATTCAGCCTTGGTCATGCTTAACATGAGATAATGTGGTCCCAATCTCATAAGAGCACTGTGGGCCCTGTACTGTGGTGGAACCCCCAAGTAGGATGTGAAGTTGCCAGTGGTCTGATTTGGAGCTGTGTGCTGCTAGTCAATAGAGAATGAGTTTTTCTGGGACTTAGTTCTCAGCACTGAGCACTGCTTGCAGGCATCTTTTCCCACTTGACATCTGGAAGTGAACACTTGTTCCTGCATTTAGCATCTTTCAGAGGTCAGCCTGCCAGGAGTGGGTCATGTTTGGCTGCCGGTGCCATGTCCCACCTTTTACACAAAAATACTCCCATGCAGGTGCACTCACACAGGAGCTGGAAATTTGGAGAGTGCCTTCTGTCCTTGATAGGAGATGAACATTTATCTTTTCTCTGGCCACCCAAGGTTCACATGCCCATACTGTCAATAGTTTGCTCAGGGAAGGTACAAGAGCCCTGCAAGATGCAGTTCTTGAATCTGGAATAGCCCAGTGCTGATGTTAGATATGTGTCCTCCAACCTCTATCAAGAATAAATTGTCTTAAAGCACAAAGACTTGCTGTCAGTGATCTCAGAGGAGAGTAAACACTTCTAACTGGGTCACTCAGCTCTGGTCATGCTTCTGATCTGATGCAATAGTCTTGTCTCTGCTCAGTTCTAGGCCAAGTTACTGCTGCGGTTGTAGCCAGAATTATTTCTTCTATTCTAAAATGAATGAATCCTCAACTGCTTTTGGGTTACAATTTTGTAATAGGTTTCTGGAACAACCTGATATTGAGCACTCCAAATGGTATTACTGTGCTACCTGGAAAATGCTAATTAATACAGACATACTGTTTCCATGAAAAGCAAATGCTTTATTAACCTTTTTTTTTCTGAGGGAGGTGGAGGAGAAAATATAGTCATCGTCATTATTCCACCTGCCCAAAGAGATGGTGGAATTGCAGTTTATTATTTCTCCCCAGTAAGAGTGCCAGTGCCATATACAGAGTTCATTATCAACTTCTTCCCACGGGGAAGTAGAAGAAAGGAAAAAAAAAACCCAAAAAAGTCATTAGTGTCTGCTTAGCAGCAGTGATGTCAGGACAGTCCGGGCTGTTCGGATTCATCTCCCTTTGCTGCGCAGGGGGAGGCCGGGCAGGGGTGGGCAGGCACAGCCCTGGGCGCCTGCAGGTGCTGGGCTTCCCCTGCGGGCACTTCTCGGGTTGCTTTTAATAAGCAATATTCAAGCCCTACCGGTTTGCTTTCTCTAAGAGGAATGGTGAAAGCATTGACTTTGTCTGGAACAAAAGACTGGGAGGTGCTAAATTTGCTTTAGGCATAGCGCTGTCCTCGGCAGGTGTAGAAATAGTTTAGGATTTCTTTTTTAGTTTCCATTTATTCTGTTCAATACAATTCTGTGACAATTTCGTTAAAAGTTAAAGTTATCTAGGAACAGTGAAATTGGCAAAATCTTTAAATCTTTTTTTTTTTCTTCCTGATCTATTACTATTTTTTTTTTTTTTTTTACGTGAGAGGATGGGACTAACCTGGTTTTAAAATTTTGTGTGACCTGGTCTGCAAACCCAAACAATTCAGTTTTTTATTCCGGAAAAAGTGCTTTTTAAATATGTCCATTTGTAATGCAAAGAAGTTGGATGACTTAATTTACGTGGTGATAATGCCCAAGATTTGAAGAACTGTGTGTTTAGTAGAATTCCAATCTGTTTTTTTTCCCCAGAAGAGGTCCAACATAAGTAAGAGTAGATTTGATACTCATTTAATAATAATAAAAAACAGTACTTATTTACTCTTTTCAGTATAAGAAAAGAGGAAAAATACAAAAATCTGTGTTGAAATAGCACTAAGGTAGATAGATCTACAAATTGATAAAGGGAAGTGCAAATTCAGTTTAAAATCTATGTTTATCAGTATGTTTTGTCAACAATCACTGAGTTATCCTTTCTTTTATAATAAAAATACAGATAAAAGTAAAATGAGGTTAAATTGGTTATCTCAATACAGACTTCTTTCGAACAATTTAAATAATTGGACTTTGATTTACATGGCAATTTAAGTTATTCTGAACAGTTTGATTTGCATTCATCATTTCTGTTTCCAAAGATATGGATGGCTCTGCTTGCCTCCCGCTCCTTGCTTATGCAGTTATTCCTCGGATTAGAATTCAAATTATTATTGTTGCACCAACAGACTCTTCTCATCTCCAGCATGTAAACAAGCACAGCGGTGCTGCCTGTCGTATGGAGGGAGAGCTGTGGGGCAGGGAAACCGGAGACCTCTCGGAGCTTTGCTCAGGGTTTCCACCTGCAAGAACCTGCAGAGCGGCACAGCTTCTGTCCCTCCTGGGAGTCTGAGGGATCTCTCAGACTATCCAGTCTCGCCACTTGCTAAGGAATTTCTGAGTAATACTTGTCACCAGAAGCGATCTCTTTTATCTCGGTTGCTGCCTGTGTAGCTCCTTGAAGGAGTTCTGTTTTCCTGTCAAGTACCCTTGGGAATTTGCTAAGCACCGTGGAAGTGACCTAAATATCTGCTTTTATCATACAATTAACATCCTAACTGTAGCTTTGGAACATTCGTCATTGTTTGGCAGTTATCTTGAATTCACCTTTTAACACCGAAAGCTACAAAAGACCAGTGAATGTACTCTACCAGTAGACTGCAGATTTACAGTACGGAAAGGAAAGAAAAACACTGCTTGTGTCTACCAGTAACTTAGATAAAAGAAACCCCTTGGAGTTTATCTGTCTCAGGCTAATGGCATTTTTGTGCAGCCCCACGTCTGGGCATCAACTCTGCACACTGATGCTCAGTCCTAATGTTTTCTTTCGTAAAGCAAGACCTGTATTTAAGCATTGGGACTCAGACTGGGGGATGCTATTCATATTTACATTCCTTTCCCCTCTCCAGATTTCTGTGAGTGTAACTTAATTAGTAAGTTGATCTTAACCTTTTCCTGCTGCTGCTTAATTTTTAGAAATGCTAACAACCTTTGGGAATGGTTAGGTGGAGCTATTCCTGTCTAGACAGTAAATACAGCTTAATGACTGTCCTGGTCTTTAAACAATCTTTAACTCATTGTGAAGTACAGGCTCCCTTATGCTTAGTAGCTCAGGGGACACCTTCAGCATCCTTACCGTTTTTCACACAGAAAAATCCCAATCGTATAAACAAATATGTGTATTTATTAGCAACAAAATCTTACTCAAATATTTAAATGTGAGTCCTGCATGTCAGATTTCACTAATGCTCAGCTGAAGCCAGACACGGTAATAAACAAAGCCTCTGAATTTACAATGGATTTGTGGGGACTGACCCTAGCCTTGGTTTTCATGGATACTGGGACAGTGTATTATGCTTTCTCCACCTGCTGACCAAAATATGGGAATTAATTTAGCATAATCTGCACAATCTGCTGAGTTCTTACTGACCTCTGTGTTTCAAAAGTCACTGTTCTTTATGGAAGTTTGAAAGCAGACATCAAAGTAGTCATTCTGGCGGACACTGAATTTCACACACATTCTGAGGGAGTTGTCAAAATGTGAAAGCAAACATCACAGAGGAAAAGCAACCAAATGCTGGTTTCAGTTACTTTAATCTATTCTGGATTTGTATAACACATTTGTGATGTTGCTTACTGCTGGCTGTGTACTCTTTTGGGCACGAAGATGGCCTTGATTCTTGTCTCAGGCAGTGTTTCTTCTCACTTCATCAGAAACTGGTCCTGATTGACAACAGACATTTGTGTTTTTAAACTGACTGTTAGAAATAGTCACAATGCCACAAAGAAAAATAGAAGACATATGTCCCTAGGAGTGTGTAGTGAACGTAATCTATTCAGAGGAGTAGTTCCCAGTGGGCTAGCAGAGGGAAACTCAAACACATGCATCGAAGGATTCTAGAGTCAGTCTTCATCTGTTTATCCCAAAAATGTGTGTTTTAAGAAAAAAAATTCATATATAGAAATCTTCCATAATCTGTTGCAGATTTTACTCAAACGTTTACAAATAAGCTTCTTTAACTCACTTTGCTGATAAATGGTCGTGTCTGCGACTGTCTGCTAAGGCTCAAGATTAAGGTACATAGATTTATGTGCAAAACTTAGTTTTTAATGTAGATTAAATATGAACAAAGTGCATGCTGTACTTATTCATGTTCTATTACAGCCCACACAAAGAAAACAGGAAAGTTAAGACTCAAGGTCTATTCTATAATTCAGGGTTTTTACTGAAATTTGAAGGCAATTTAAGCCACCTACTTATTTCAAAGGTAGTATCGATAGACCACCTGCTGTTGACATGAACTAAGAAAGATGGAAGGATGTAAATGAGTTTTAGTGATTTGCCTGCCTTTGAATACAAATGAGGCTAACAACCTCCCATCCTGCACTCTGGCAGTCAGCTACTGGAGTGTTTTCAGCGTGCTTTATTGGAAAGTGAGTGTTGTCACCATGAATTATCATTAGATTTTGTTGTTGTTGATGACTGCTTGTTAGCACTGGATAATTCAAGTGTAATTCAGTTAGAATGTTTCAGGTAAGTCACTAATTATGTATTTCATAAGTTACATTTGACAAGGGAAACTACTTCCAGCTGAAAGTTGGGGAGTCTTCTCTTACCTCCACATAGGCAGATTGCTGGTGGACAGTGAGATTTAAGCTGATTTAGGTGGAAGAGAGAAGAGACTAAAAGGCTGCCTGTCCCAGTCTTATTGTCACAAAACTACTCTTCCAAGCTCAGTCAGCATTTTCAGTGAGTCCGGGGAAGATGTGTAAACTTGTCTAACAGTCATCTGTGCTTTTCTGTTGGGAACACCAAGTGACTTAAAAGTTAAGTCAAAGATTCCAGAAATGTCTGTGTGTTTTTCTTTTAACGGTGCAGAGGCCTTTGTGATGAAGACATTTCTTCCAGTGGCAAAACAAAGAGCTAGGAAGCAAACGATTCAGGGCAGGAAGAGCTCAGTCACTTTTTGGGTTGATGAGATAAAAATCTGAACAATCGTGACTGTCCCTTCGGAATAGTTTAGCTGGCTGATGGGGGAGGTTTTTGGACTGATTTCCATTCATTGTTTTCAGTGACCCTTCTTGAAGAGCCTGAAAGGCGTTTTTAAAGTTAGTCGCTCTTTTCTCTTCACTTGTAAGTTTTGAAAGCACACTGCCGTGATTCATCTGTGGTTGCAGACTGCCACTGGCTGTCTCCTCCCATAGCATCAACCATCCCTTTGAATATTTGCTACCTATTCCTTGTTTTTGCGTGGCTTCAAAAGCAACAGTTGTCACAAAGAAACAGGCTATCCTAAATGACAGCTTTCACTGGCTTTAAGATCACAGGTCAAATGAGAAAATGAAGGTTCAGGGATGATTTGATAGCATCAGATACTATCCTAATGTCTTTGTAAACTGATCTTACAGTTTAATTCAGCATCATAAAATCCCAGTCAGAGGAATGTCTGCTTGCCCTTATATGGACAGCTATCATAGCAGTAATTTGCTTATGAGATGCTTTTCCTCCTGGAAGACTAGTGTGTCTCAGTTCCTATCAAAAATAAATCAATTTCCTGTGAAAACTGACAGAAATCAGATTGTTTCTTCATGTTTTTGCAGTGTTTGTTGGAGATGCTGTTAGCTATAGCTGAGTATTGTCTCCTGATGAATTGTTGCAGTGGATGAACAAAACAATATTAATCTGTTTTTGTTAATCCTATTTTGTAATTAAATACATCTTCCATATAAATCCTGTTAAGGTTTGAATGAAAGGGGATTTATGGAAACATGACTTGCTTTTTGTAAGATAGTTTTAGGATTATGAAATGAACACTGGGAAAAAGAAAAGTTTGACTTGCTCACAGAGTAAAAGATTTTCTCTTTGTTATTTTTGCTTTGCTGGTGCTATGAAAAAAAATATAATAAGAGCATTCAAGCTGGGTTGCCTGTGGTTTAACTCTAATTCCATAGGCTGCACACTCTTTCTCCCCAAAATCCCCACAGCAAGTGACCTTGTCAAACAAAAGTGTGGAATAATGGGAGGCAGCCCAGGGACTGTGGCTCATTTACAAGCAGCTGTTTGCTACTGTCAGAACAAAGGCAAATCAAAGTTGCATTAACGGGGTATGACAGGCACAGTGAGCAACTCCCCAACAATGTTCATCCTCTCGTGTTGTTCTGGTTATAATATTGGTTTGCCTGAAGGAGAAAATAGTCATAAGGTCAAGTCAGACATCTATGTTTGCAAAGCCTTTCAAAATTGCACACGTTATTCAGCTTATCAACTATTGATGTTTTTTAACAAAATTAACAGAACAGCAAATAAATACACATTTATGTGCATGCTTGGCTTTTTGTATGAATATTAGAGCCATGTAGAGAATTAACAATTCTACCTTCACAGCAAGTTTGTAGTCTTGTCTGGCCTTCTCTTCTCTGATTCAGCCAATCCAAGAACCAAGACAATTGTAGATAATGTGGCTTTTGAACATCTGCATGACATCCTAGCAAACTTAGAGGATCACTGTCTTCTGAATAGCTTTTGTAGTTCACTGCTTGACTAGAACTTTCCTCTGTACCTTGCAAAATACCACTAGATTATCCTACCTCATGATAAGGAAGTCACATAAATGATGTAAAACCCTCCTTGAATTTCTGTTAAAAGTGTGCTCTGGATCCTGAGAAACATCATGAGCAAGGTCTGTTTGACTTAATTGAAGCCTGGTAATGTGTGGCTACTGGACACTGATAAAGAGCACAGAATTTTTCTTATGGAATTGTGGAATATCTTAGGAAAAATGGTCCAGAATCTAGCATATGAGTGAGCAGTACTTCCTAGCCACAACTGAATGGAATAAGCAGTAGGTGAAGTTTTACCCATGTAAAGGAGCCTGTTGCATAACTTGAGCCTGTACTGCTCAACGCAGTCTGTCATCCAAAATTAGGGTGAATCAGTTAGACTTGCTAAGAACATGTCTGAGAAAGGCTTGGGAAGAAAGGAAATTCAAACTGAAAGGACAGGAGAATTGCTGGACATGAACTTTATAGCAAGGCACACAATAGGCAGCACATTTCTTAGTGTTTATTGTGCCTCACGTAGGGTGATAAAGGCTGAAGGCAAAGTGAGTTTTAACAGTCCCCAAAGTGCAGTATTCCCTGAGAAATACAGTTTAAAGTGCCTTACTGCCATTATGGAATTTATAAATAAAAATAAGGAAAGTGGTAAGACTTGCACATTTATTGGGCAAATGGATATGTCTACTATGTCATTAATAGCTGATCAAAAAGATCTATTTATTCCATAAAACAGCGAGAAGCAGTCTTTTATATTTAGCAAGTATTTTGCTACTGGTATAAAGTCCTGAATTGCTTGATTGTTTTTTTGATAGGGAGAGAGAGCCTAGGAGAAGGAACAAGAGAAAAAAAATGTTTTTAAAGTAATATATACTGCAGATTTAAGTCAATTGTGGAGTACATTTTGGTAAGGGCGTTTGACATCTGCTATATTTCACAATTCAGACATGATAAACTCATTTAAAATTTAGCAATTTGAAGTGTAGTTGCTTTATTTTCAGCCTAATTTGCAGTTTAGTTGGGCATGTTGAGGAGGTACAGATGTGAATAATGTGTAAAGGCCAACTAAGATACGGCCAGTGTATCTCCTAACCCTTAGAGAGAGTGTGCTTGAATTCTAAGGGTAAAACTTTCAAAAGTGCAGTGGCTTGCATGCATACAAAGTTGTACTGACAACATCTTTTTAAGTGCTAACATGAATGTGAATTTAATTTAATTTATTCTCACAAACTTGCAGTTCTAGCTGTATGTGTTATAGTATCATGTACAGGTGCCAGCCAAGATTACGGCTCCATTGAGCTCTACTCATCCAAAAAGTTCTATATTTATCAGCATGGAGAGCTTGTCGAGTTTCCTCTTTCACTGCCGTTATCAACTGTTTTGAAATATTCAAAACCTTAAGTGATACTGAAAACTTACCCAGTGTCCAAAGCACATTGTGTATTTTGAAGTGAGAAATAGAACTGTACTTGTAAAGTGTGCTTGCATTTAGCTTAACACTCAAAATAGAAGAACACAATTTGCATAGGAAATTTGATAATACTGATTTATTTCTTGGAAAGGTTCGGTTTTCTTGTACTGCTCTAGATGTCACACCATGTGCAGCAGTTTTATATCATCACCTTATAGTCAGTATATTTAACAATGATTTAAAACACGGAGATTAAATTTTGTTGTTAATCAATCTGTTGAACTCATATGGCAATATCCTAAATTCCTTTCAGTTAATGGTCCTACTCTTGCTGGGAAAGGAGGACATTTTGTGCATTGCTTTGCTTGAATAGTGCTAAGAGACTAGCAGATGGTCACTTTCCAACTGGTTTGCCTTGAAAAAAAGAAATTAAAATATTATAGTGCCGGGGAGAGATGTTGTAATGTGTCCCTTTCAAATTAACAGGTCGTTTTTTCCTACTATTTTATGATTGTAAAATAGCTCAATGTCACATAAAAGGTTAAAAGCTGGAGTAAATGGCATCATGGGAAATTTGAAATAAATAGGGTCTCATATGGTTTATGGCTCTATACTTGAACACACAAGGAATATATTTCTTTCCTTGAAAAGGCATTCTGTAGGAGTTTACCATGTTAATATGAATTGTGGGCACAGCAGATTCTGTTTCAAGTACTTATAATTCACAAGTTAATTTTTTGTTTGTTTATTTACTAAATCACTCCTTTCTAAGGCTACTTGTTCAAACTGTTGGCAAGCCTAAGAAAAAATGTGATATTTTCAGAAAATAAAAAAAAAGGAAGCCACAGGTTCCAGTTCATGGGATTATTCTGCTGGTGTCTTAGTGGTTACTTTTCATAAAGCACAGACCTTCAGAACCGATCGAGTTTCAGATTTCAAACTGTCAGGTATTTCATATTAGTGCAAAATTTGTTTTTCTCGTGGAAAACTGCCTCCACTCTGATGTTCTTCAGTGGCCTAGTTCCTGCAGCCCTTCTGAGCAAGGCTTGCACAAATTTAGCTCCTTTGTCTGCTCCACTGGCTGGTTTATTGCTATGCAGGTGAAGAAAGATGATGAGAAAGCCCTCCTAGAGCTTCTTACTAGCTACTGAGGTGAGAAAACCCTTCTTTTGTCTTCTGATATGTCATCACCTGGGGCTATTATAGAGTTAGTGTCCAAAGGCTAACAGGAAGTGCTTAAAACAGAACTTTTAAAATGGAAGGGTTTCTGATTTATAATTCTGTAGAATTGTCATGACAATGAGAAATGCTTCGTCTTTCAAAATCATTAGCCATACTAACCTTTAAAATTATCAGTCCCATGAAGCTAGGATGTTTTTATATTGAATCTGATACCAAGACAAATTTTGTTTCAAACTGCAGATTCTGAACTGTATCTAATCCTATCAGGGACTTGGAAGGAGAAGGAGCAGGACCAGGGAGAGAAAGAAAAGAGTCAGTGGAACATTGTCCTGCACACAGAGCTTTTCCCTCGAGTTGAAGTTTTTGAAGTTCACTAAGGGGAATACTATGGTTAGCTGTTTTGGAGTTTCAGTCTCCTCTTACTCTCCCAGAAAGAGGCCTCTAAATAAGTTGCCTATAAATAATCATCACAATTAGTTGGTTTCAGAGTGCCTTTGATTTTTTATTTCTGTTTTGGTTCCAGTCCTTTTTGTTTAATATAGTTGGTATTCTGTGAGGAAACGCATTGCCTGTATTTCTTCATAGAGGAATATCTGTGGTAATGGCAAAAAGAGGGTGTTTAGATAGGTGGTGAAGCCTGAAGATAGAATTTCTCTAAAACTAGCTTAGGCCAATTACAATTAATAACGATTTGTCATAACTACAGCAGGATGTTTCAGCATGATACTATACAGGGACATATTAAAATTGCATTTGAGTCCAGAATTGTTCAGAAACTGCTTATCTCCAGCTCAGTGGTACCACGCCCAAGCTCCTAAAGCAGGCAGTGCTCAGCAGGCAGTGCTCAGCTCAGCACTGCCCTGCAGCACAGCTCTCGTGTAGTTTGAAGCCCAGACAGGGAGCTGAAGTTTTTAGCAGCACAGGAGCAGCATCCCACTGCTGCCTGGCACAGGCTGGCACAGGCTGGCACAGACAGAGAGAGGTGGGATGCCCTTGGCTCCCACAGGACAAACTGCCTCTGTTTCAGTTCTTACTGTGTGAGTAGCAGGTTGGTTTCAGATGAAGAGCCAATAATGCTCTGCAGAAACTCCCCACATAATAGCAAAGCCTATTGAAGTCCAGAGTTTAGTGTTATAGAGAATAAGAGGTTTGAAGGCTTTTGTTCAAAATTGCAGTAGTCTAAGCAAAAAGGTGAAGACAAAAGATAGTGGATAGATACTGCTCAGAGGACATAAAAATTCTAAAGAATTGCCAAATCAAATTGACCACCAGGAAGATTGTTCAGAGGAGACATATCAGCTTATTATGGCTTCCTACCAACAGAAGAGACAGAGGTATTTTTTTCACAGTGGATTATGATGGAGCAGGTCCTTGGTAATATTGAACTCCTTCTCCAGCACAATGTGTCACTGGGAAAGCCAGTGACACCATTCTTTGAATCTTGAAGTATGTGAAACTCTTGGATGATAAAAACAGATTGTCATAGAGATGTTTAGCCCTAAAGGTTCAAGATCACTGAGATTTAGCAAGAGACATAAAAATAAACTGGTTCCTGTCACTGTGCCCAGGAATCCAGACAAATTTTTCAAATAAGAATAAAATAGTGGTAAGAGTGTGACATAGTAAATTATCTGTAAATCAGCTAAAGGCCTTTCTTTTTTTTTTCTGATGGATGTACATGTGTATTTTGCAAATGAATGTATTTATAGTCAAATGGCTCAATCATTTGCTTTTGTGTTATCTTTTCTGATGGAAACTTTTATTATCTTTTTTTCTGGTAAGGCAATCAAGTTTTAGAAGCATATACAGTCATACAGAGAGTAATGTGCATTATTGTAATTGGTTGTAACAAATCCATAATTGTACTTTTTTAACTGGGATGACAACCAGAGGGGCTTCAGTTTTTAAATTATGTAGGAATAATTCTTCCTGTATGTGATTTAAGTTTTATAGCTGTAAGAAGCATTTGGATTAAAGACTATTTTGAGCATATAAGAAGAGGAAGGAATCCACTTCAGCCTGAATTATCTCATGATATTCTTCAGCTATGAATTGTTTTGGAACAAAGGTCAAAGTTGAATTCAAGCTCTCTTAGCTACCCAACACCAGCACTATATTTCCTTGGAAGAAGAATATGGAAGGGATTTTGATTGGGTTTGGAGGAGAGTTTATTTTGCTTTGGTTGAGCCTGCGTGGAACAAATATTTGTTGCTTTTCATGCATTGCATGTCTACAGATCTGTTGAACAAAGGACTTTACCAATGTCCTTAGTTAATGTTTGAATATTTAAATATTACAGCAGAAAAACTGTGTCACACCATAATTTTGCTGACGTTGATCTATCAACTTAAAAAAAAAAGATGCCAGTTGCTAGAGTCAATAAAACTAAATAGCTGTCTCTGAGTAGTATCTGAGCAGACAAAGTGCTGTTAGCACACTCTTTTGAGTAATGGATAAAAAAAGTAGTAAATTACATTTACTCAAATGTGGTGTCAGGATAAAGTTTTGGAATTAGACAGTGAGTATCTCCAGTGTCCCATTGAAACTTGGATCCTGAGCTGAATCTTTTACATTCTTTCCATACTGAAAGAAACAAAGATCATTGGAATGGTATACAGCAAAGGATTAAAATCACAAGGGTGTAGCAGTCTTATTACTTTTAACATGTTTTGCTAACATTAAATTTATAAAAATATATGAAAGGAAATGGTTTTAGTGGTTGTTGCTTGGGATAGATTAAGAATGAAAAGAAGATTTATCCATTGGTAAAACAGCAAGGAACCAGTCAACTAGTTGTAGAAGATACAAGAAGGATCTTCAGGAAATTTTTCTGGTAGTCTTTTTCTCTCTGTAGTTCTTAAAGGGAGCTTTTATGGTTTTTTTCATTCTCACAATTTTTCCCTGTGTCTCTAGATTTTCTTTTCTTTAAAGTCAGCTGGGAACATAATGTACTTGCCCGTTGTTCCTCCTATTTCCTTACTTTGAAGGTACTTCCTCTAAAATCTGCTTCAGGATTTCTTGAAGGATGAGATAGAGCCACTAATATAGCTATCCTCCTTTTTTGGCCTTCCTGATGTTGAAGCACTGAGAATTGCTTATACTTAAAGTTTGGTGCGTGTCCAGTGGCCATGTGTGATCACACCAGAAACAGAAGGAAAAAACAAGTTTGGATATGTTTATAGAAGGTAATTATCATTGCAGAGGAAAAAGACAGTGATGCATTGAGCGATCTGAATGACTTGGCATGGAGTCAATTTTTAATCTATTTCGTTGTGCTTTCGAAAGCATATTTGTCTTGTACTTCCCTTTCGCTCTTCGTCTCTTTCATAAGCATCTTACATGTCCATGAGTGAAATGAATGTCTGATTCCTGCTTCCAGACATGATTAAAGGGAGTAGGAGCACAGGGGAACTGGAAATACACAGGACTTGTGACCAGCTGGGATAACCAGGCTGAAGATGTTAGCAGCAGTAAATTAGGAATGCCTTCCTAGCAAACACAGCTGCTGTGGCATTGCAATGGCTGTGCCATTTCTCAGTGAGGAGCTGATGGGGCTGTGCTGGAGCTCACTGGTCCATCCCCCTCTGCAGCAGGGGACGGATGGCGCC